>JAVFBW010181253.1:0-10675 GCA_034783835.1 Mopalia ciliata
AAAAAACTTTCGGATTTCCAAAAACTTCCACGCGAATAACTTGATCTAGTGGTTTTAGAAAAAAAATAATTTAACAGAATGAAAATGTTTTGAATGTTTTTTTTTAAAAACCTATAAGATTTTCATGATTCCCATGATGTTGTTTAAGAAATGTTATATTCAAGTTATGTATTCAACCTGTAATTACAGAGCTAAGATGAACTATTCAGTTATACCTTAACGTCAGCCTGTCTAGCTTTTTTTTGGGGGGGGGGGGAGGGGAGGGGGAGGCTTGTTTAATTCATTAGAATGTCACTGAGTGAACCAAATTTTCCAGAATGTAGCTTTAATGTTGATCCAGCGTCAACATAAAATGAGGCCATAAAAGACGAATTTATCTTACAATTATCGTTGTGTTCACAGAATATTTTCACACACTTCACAGCTGAAACACATTTCCCTATAGATTGATATTCTGGTTTATTATTGAGCTACAATCTTAAAGAATGTTGAAGAGTTTAAACAGAAATAGCTTTCATTTTCCGTGTTGTACCCAGTTCAATGGGGAAATAAACTCTGCTGAATGCTTTGTGTAGTAGTGCTTAGTCTTACATATCAATGTTTATTTTTTTTATCTAAAATTAACCTAGGATCAATTTAAACGACACTTACTTCAACACTGCAATAAAAACTATCTTTCTTTTACTCCTGCTTGTAGGTGAGATGTTTTAACTAAACCCCCGAATCCATTACTTAACAGTTTCTTTAGACAGGGAACAGTGAGAAAATTATATTGGTAGATTACGTGTTCGGGTTTGCTGGAGACTTCTTTGGGATAACGCTTGTGGCAGAATTGACAGGAATTTACCACGTGTCAACCCTGGACAAATGTTTATTGGACTGGATGGAAATTCGAGGCGCCATTATGGCTTGGTTTGCCAGAAATGGTAGCGTGCTGATTCACAGAGAACCACTTGGGAGCCAATGATGGCATATCGATCGGAATGTTTCACCAACAAGGCTTGTTATACTGGAGTAATCAAAGGAAATGAGTTATAATTAAAGGTACCTGACCCACATTCAAAGGTCGACATGCCCTACAGCCCTCGACAGTAACATGAGATCACTAGCTTGCGGTTTTTTTTTTAGCACATTTCGGCACATTTAATGGCTACAAATATTAGTGCGAGGGACTGGTGACCTAATGCTATCCATTAGAACAGGGAACTTGAAAAGTCTCTCTCCAGCCCAGGATGTCTATATTCGACAAGAGACACAGTCGCCTATAGCAAGTGCATGCCGAAAGGCTTGAAAATGCAAATTGCTTCAAGTTCAGCTCAAAATATTTGTATCTTGCAAAACCATAGCGCGTGTCTCTGTCTTGTTAATCCGCATGTAGGTCAAAACGTTAGGTCTTCTGTATACAATAACGAGGGTTTGATAACATGTTTAGGCTTCGACAAAGTTCCCAATATAATTCTGTAGAACACAGGTGAAGTCGGATACAATTGAGAAATTCGCATTTATTAACAACATTGACTTGAGGACCGATTAATTTGTAATAAACACATTATAAAAGGTAATTGGTTTAAATACGTATATATGGGGACGCCGTTAAATGTGCTTGTTTAGGATATGTCCCAAAGGTAGAGACCGTATGACAATACTCCGGGCATATAAGTGCTTACTCCCCTAATCAGCAGCGTCAATGTCAGTTAAGAAATAATGTTAGACCCGCATTTAGTTTAGTTATTTGTTCCTATTTTTTAAACTGAATCACTTGTGTTTGAGGCCGAAGTCAGTGTTATTTTTCTTGTATGTCAGTGCTGTTCTCGAAAAGTAAATATCCGTGAATACCACATCCCTACAATGTTAACGTTTTTACTATATTGGGAAAAGGTCCCCCACCTCCAATGTCACAGCGATATCGTAAGACATGGTATTGACGTTAGAATCAAACCTTTCCTGGATTTGGTCTGCCTGACAGGCAATTTCCTTTCCAGGATGACTCGCACTTTTCCCAATATAATAGAGTAACAGAAGACGCCATCTTGCTAAAATTTCTATACCAAAACGGAATGAACGTTTGAACAAAACTACGTAGGCTTAGATTTATATGTATCATATCCGTTAAAAAAAAGTGAAAACCTTTAACATAAAATGTAATGAGCTGTATCGGCCATGCAGGCCGGGATAGCCGGATATACCCTGGGTAGAGTGCACCACCATGGCTTTGTAATTTAGTCTCCAACGCATCCTCGCGTCTGATAAATTTTATCCCTCGAACGTTTCTGTTTAGGATTTACCACAAATGCACATCACAGATGCACATTAAAGACGATTGTTTGAATAAATAGTTCCCTTCCCCTCTTTCGAATAACATTTGTCCACCATCTGTTGTTTGCTTTCAAGGAAGTGTAGATCTTCTTTTTAAAACCTAGCTAATTTGGTTTGTTTATTAGGATAGTTATAAGTCTTTTTTAACTTTACGGATATACATCTTCCAGAATATACAGAACGTTCGGGATGATATAATTAGAATATTCCGGTCAAACCAGAATACATATCCTCAAGGTAATGCCTTGTGACCATAAATGAGGACAAATACGGTCGAGGTATTTCGCTTTTTTGTGGCCGTTATGCTAATACGACAGATCACCGAGAACATGCCCGCCTGTGAAATGTTATATATAACAAGGTGGACTTACAACTTCTGTTAAGTCTACCTTGTTTGCTTTTATGAATGATTTAGAGAGAAACGAATAGCTGTCGTCCGAGCGTTACTCCGTAAGGTATGCCTGGTAGTCTTCGTGGATCTCGTTAGTTAATTTATGCCATTCAATAAAAGACATGTCAGATTATGGATAGGGACATTGGTATGAGCCCCAGTTTTTTCTGCGTAGACTAACCGCCAGCCTTTCCCGATTTTAGAGAAGATCTGATATATACAATACATTTAGTGAAAAGGGGCTGTATGAAGGTATGGTGAACGTACGTTCAAATTTGTATTATATGCAATAACGCTAAATATAGAACACACTGCGATGTGACCTTTACGAACATGCTAGGTGTATCCCGGTATGAAGAACTGAAATATGCACTGGTAATATAATGAAAATGGGGTTTGTTGAATACTCCGGGGCTGTGACGTCTTATATATTATTTACATGACTAACCTGTTCGCCTACTTTATTTACAACTGGTCCTAGCAGTAGTAGGACAACCTCTACCGTAAACTCGCTTGTTTTCCTCACAAGAACAATCAGCTGAGATAAGACCGTGTTGATAAATGAGGCGTGTCGATACTGTTTAGGTGTGTAGTGGTGCGACACATGATGTTGATGTTACTGTGATGCTACATATGACAAGTACGCATTCAAACTGATTGCAGTTACTTCTGGAATATTGACTCCAATAAAGAAATGTAAAGCTTTCAGTTACCGCGCCTAAACTGCTGAGTTGGGGGAACTTAAGTTGTTAGACGAGAGCGTCAGTGTAACAGGTGAAGAGAATCGGGTTTTGTCACCAGAATAACTAGCTCAAATTCCTACAGGTTTTCTGACTGTGATCATGGGTGTGTAGCCGTTAAGTAAAATTGTGTATGACAACAATGAACTGGATTACAATTACATACGCATTACGACCAAGCTAACATTTTCAAGTCATTGAGTTATTGTGAATTTATTTTGCATGTCTTCATAAATATTCCAGATTCGATCGTGGGAAGTCCCGATCTATAAGTAGACAGTTAGTAGCTTTGCTCCATTTTACCTAGCGCTTAGGACATATATCTTGTAACAGATGTGTTTGAAGCAGCAGCCCATTCAGCGTCACCACTTACATATCTCAGAGTTAAGTCGTATTAAGCCGACCAAAAATAGCAAAGCAATTGCAGTAAACACAATAAATGATGGATTGATTTCCAGATGCAGATTCGATTAAATAGCAGCTCTATGTTTTTTCCACATACCTAAAATGTAATACGGTTAGTCTTTTTTAGATGTTTCTAGACTGAACTTCACACAGTGATATCAGTTAGCGCTCACGTCATAAGTGTTCAACTCGATTTGCCATAACAGGCCCATTAATGTATGGGCGTACGTCGCAATTGTAACGGACTGTTATGACATGAGCTAGGCTAGCTTTCTAGATAATGTCAAACCATTTGACATTTAATTTTTTGTATCTTTGTTCACTGCGTTTTACAAGAGTTGGTTTTGACGGCACGCAGCTATAACGGTGCATAATTGGGGTCCCACATACAGTCGGTTAATTTGTTTCCCAATGTAAAGTAGCTAGAGTTAACGCATTGGTGTATCATTAGAGACAGGTGGATGAATTATTGGCGGTCGTGAAGCTTGGATGATGTACTATAAGCATTAAGTTATCTCACGCTATAGCAGGTGCTAACATTCAAAGGCTTAATGTTGATAATTCCACATCGGCAGTGGCAAGCATCATGCTTAAAATATATATAAACATGGAAAGATGAGCAGTATTATAGTGTTTTTTTGTTTAAATGAAACGAGTTTTTTTTAGCGCAGTCTTCTCTTAATACGTACAAATCTATTTAAAAGGAAGACCAGCATCTAAATGATTGCTGAACTGCTGTCATTTGTGTGATCCCTGACTGCAGACCAGCTACAAAATGTCGTATAACAAAATATTTCGTCATGTTAAACTGTAGGCGAGGAATTATCGTACAGCATTTTATGAAAAAGGCTACCCCATAGCTCTATACTAATGTATAATCATGTATCATGCTTGAATCACAAAGTCCATTTGTGATTCTAAATAAATCCTTAATGGGAATGGAATATGAATACTTACTGTCGTCGAAGATCTTGGTTAATTTCCTGGAGATTTCTCACTTCAATTTCAAGACGTGATTTTTCCTTGGCGGTATCATCCAAAACTTCCCGCACTTCTCTGAGCTCTGTCTCGTACATTGCTTTGATGGCAGCCGTTTCCTTGCCCCATTTTGACTTCAGATCGCCCAACTCTGAGGATAATTTTTTATTCTGAGCTTCCAGGAACCGTACTTTTTCAATGTAATTTGCCAATCTTTCGTTTAAATCTTGCATGTCCTTTTTCTCCTTGGCTCGATTTTCTTTAACCCCCGATACGTTGGAATTTGAAAGCTTTGTATAAGAGCCATCCCCCATGGCAAGAGGACCTCCTCCTGCGCCATACGAATAGGTAGCTTGGTATGAGTAGCCGCTGGCTGGACGTCCTGCGGAGTACGTAGGGGTAAAAGAGGACCTTGATTTGACGGTGGAGGACGATGATGTAGATCGTGGTCCAACACTTGATTTATACCTGATGGGGTCATCATTGGCCATATTTGACGATGAAGACGTCGTGATGACCGTCCGCTTCTCTGTCACCGCAGATTGAGACATTTTGAACCTGCAGCTATTCTACACCCTAACTGCGAACGAGTCTGTTGTTGACAGTGTGTTTTTCCAGCGCCCGAAATCGTATATAACACAAAAGTTATACCTACGTTACGGGTCAGTTCTTTCAAGAATGATCAATCTAAAATCTGTATTACAACGTCACAGCATCTAGTTAAGAAGTGACTTAAACTCTCTTAACCAGCTTCGCCAGACTCCTTCTTTCTACCTGGGCTTAACAGGCCTATCTACGTTCCCAATCAACTGAGCCGTTTACGTGAAGCTTCTCTCCCCTACCAACTGTCAACGAACTGTCAGTGGCCAAACCCCTTACCTGAACTAAGTTATAGCACTAGTTGACAAAGTATCGTACTCTACGATTGGCTGATGTGCTGCCACGTGATATAGGAGTCCCTTTCACAAAACCTGTTGTGATGTGGGTCTATTATTAACCGGCCTTAGTTCAGACAGTTGTAAAGCCTGCGAGGTCACGCTTTCACTCTCACAAAATAATTTAGCCTGGCTGTTATTCGTAACACTTACTATATAATTTGCAATTGACCTAGAGGTCTAAGTGGCCCCCTTTAGCTGAACACTCAAGAGTCATTCTAATGTTTTAACAGTTAATATACACATAGGCACCTCCCAATTATTTCATAGAATTATTGATGCAACACCTTTGTCAAGTTTGTGCATGTAACGTGTCATGACGAAAGTCGAATGTTTAAATTAATACTGGTTTAAATTATCACAAATTATATTATATATTTTGTCGTACGTGAAACTGGCTCCAGATTCACAGAGCACACCTTTATATATTCTTAATATGTGCAACTTGTACCTGCGTCTGTTGCGCATTGCCGCTGTGGTGTGTTTGTATATTAATTATATCTCTTTAATTTTTAATGTAAAAGGTTGACGAAGGGTTTGCAGGAAATGTTGGCCTACTGCAATTGCAAAATGCATGACCGTCGATTAATCTCTCAATATAACGTGCCAAATTTTAATCCGACATAAGCATGAGCTTTATTATCCACGTAATAGAAATATTGCATAATCTATATAAGTGTGATTACGTTGAATTCTGCTTTTGGCAGAAGCATACAGTTGAATTCTATCCAACTAACCTTTTTGCTTTGGAACCTTGACAAATGCTGATACATTGTGTATATTATTCAACAGTGCTTATCACTTTCATTTATAAACCCATTGTGCTTTGCTACCTAAACTTTGTCAGAACAATCGGGTTGACCGGGACACATTTCCACACAATTTCGCAATAAAATAATCAGATTTAAAAAAAAAATACCTTAAAGACAAGGGGTAATAAATTGATCCCTTGACTAACGCCTGCAGGGCAGGAGTGTATTACTGATTTATGGTGGGTGTTAAAATATCCATTAATTTTCCAGATAAAACAAAAATCTCTTCTTTGTTTAAATTACAATGTTGGGGAGGTTTAGCAATGTTGACTTTGTTGTCATCAATGTACTACGTGATAATCATCTTTGTTTACTCTCATTCTCTATATGATAAGAAATAAAAAAAATCCATTGTTTCGGAAAAGCAACTAAAAGGTTAATATTTATGTAAGTCCATAGGATTGCTCAATGTTTTAGGAGGTCAAGTGTTTTATTAAATTCCATAATCTTCCTGGAATTCAATTGAAACCCTGTTACGATTCGTCTGTTACTAATTGACAGCTGATAATGAGGGCTAATTAAACACTTTTCCTTCATTTTTATGACTTTCAAAACCATGATGGCTTTTTTATACTTGTAAAGTAAGTACATAAGGGGATATTTATTTCTAGAAGTTTAATCCAATTCGTCAACAGGTGTCAAATAATAAATCTTATGTTCTAGATAAGCTCCCATATATAAGTTTCTGAATGAAGCTTAATCTTGAGTTGTTATGGATACTTTACAGGCATCTTGAGAGAAGATAATAGCTGCGTAACTGGTATAAAATATATTTATAAAATATTCAGCAAACCAGATATATGGAAACAGTTTAAAATATATCAAACCACAAACGTGTGTTTCAAATAAATGAAATTATTCAGTACAAATCCACAAAAATCGTCACAACAAAAAGCTATGTTATGTTATGGAGAGGTAGACAGTGAAGCATGTATAGCCCACAATACCATTCAATCAGTTATATGTTATAAAGGTCTGTCTTTAAACTTAAAAAAAAATATATATATATTAGGAAAAAGTTATTTTCATAAACAGCAAAATTCGAAAAGGTACATGTAAATGTTTTCGTTAACGTCTTGAGGGATCTAGTTCTGGTGAGGGAACGTCCATTTGGGTAAGGTACATTCATAAATTCATGTATGTGTAAACTGACAGTCCCTGAGTATACAACTATGCAACACTTGGGGTGTCTCAAATGGACACACACTCACTACTCTAAAACTCATTGGTATTGTCAAATGTATTTAGAATTCAGTCTATTAGATAATTTACAAGCTAATACAGGCGGCCTTTCAACAGCTCCTGGAATAGGTTCCTTGGCGCTACCAGTGTTAACTGGATAGAGAACTGTGTGTGTATAAAAACTGAGTTGATCAATTCCCACTTCAATATCTTCAGAGACCTCCATGCGTGTATGTAATCGTATTACCTTTAATCAATCAACATTCTACATCAACTCCAGCACTAAACTAATTTTCCCATTTATTCGATTTTTCTTCCAAACGTTTATCTACAAGTCGTCGTCTAAATTCCACACGGAAATCTAAGGCTGCGGACTATGAATGCTATCGAAACACTGAAAATGTATACATTATTATTCTATTCCAGAGGCCATGCCTGGTGACAAGGTGACATCATAACTTAACATTTGCACAAATTTCTACTATTCAACCTAATTTCGAGTTGTTTAAGTGACCAAAAAAACAATTCGACACTGAACGGAGCTTCATTGTAATAATAGTCTGGTTTGTTTGTACATCGAAAATATTTTAGTAAACAGTGTGCCTGGGAGCGTGCACGTGTGCGTGTTGCCGGGGTTGGTGTATGTGTGAGGGGAGGGACGGGGAGCGCTTCCCATGTGAGAACGAGGACGACATAATTCTCACAACTTAAATGCATACTAACATTATAACGACTTTTATTAGGATTTATTTGGTTTATTAAGCACAAATCAAATCACTTCACAATCTATGCTTGTGTTAGTCAAAAACTGTTGAAATACACCGTAGTCAAATACGTGAAATACCCATGGCGTAAAACATTGATCAATGAATTAATTTATTAATTTACTTAAAAGAAGATTAAAATCATTTGAGGAGGGAGATTGGGGCAACTATCGAATTTATAATGAAGTTACTCATTAGCTATTTGCGTTTTATTTATATGATTTTCTTTGCCATTATTAAACGCCTCATTTATGGCAAGCCGTTTTATCACTTCAATCTTTATTTTACATATGTTGAATAACTTCTGCTTTTATTTTACTTATGTACATTTTCCACATATGTGAAATTCTTTTTTACTTATGTTGAGAAGATTTTCACTTATGTAAAAAAGAATTTCGCATACGTAAAATAAATTTTATTCAGCCCTTTTATTGTAGTCGACGTCATTTTATTTTCCGGACGAATTAGAGTGTATTAATGCTCTCTACAAAATAGGTCGCAATTTAAGGTCTATTTAGTTCCCCTCGTTTATTCTTCGCTAGAAAATAACAGATGCTTTGCGAAATGCAAAGGGTGGATGTCCTTCCAATCGGAATTTACTTTTTGGGCAAACTCATTGCCGCTAGATATAGACTGTGAGGGAGAAATCTGTAATTTAGGCCGTGGGTGCTTTTATTTTACAGTATCTACAAAAGATCTAGAGTTCCACTCACCTTTTTATTTTACATAAGTGAAAAAGATTTCCACATGAAATGAATAAAGGCTTATTTTAGATATGTAGAATTCTTTTTAACATATGTTGAATTATTTTACATATGTGAAATTCTTTTCAACATATGTAAAAAAAAAGAAGTTAATTTTACAGTATGTGGAAAAAAATTTCACATATGTAAAATTATTTTCCACATATGTGAAATTCTTTTCCACATATGTAGAATAAAGTCATTTATTTTACATACGTGGAAAAGAATTCAACATATGTAGAATAAAGGTAGAAGTGGAGACAATAACATTCATTTAAACACAGGACATGAATTTCGTTGTAATATTGTCCTACCTTTAAACAAATGCTTAGAATAATGCCTATCTACATCTACAGGATAAAAGGTCGGTGGTGTAATCTAGTCTGATAGAAGATAAATGTATCCCCCCGCCCCCCACACCACCCCACCCCACCCCCCAGTTTCTTTACTTTTTACGCAATTCTTCACAGATGCGGATCGTCATTTATTAGTCTGAGTTACTGGCTTTGTTACGATATCTCCCTTTCCTATGCGAAAAGGACACCACAAATGTGTGTATGTGATGATGCTCTTTATGCAGAGTTTTTTACTCTGTGAAGGAATAATTTTTGTGTCTTTTAGAAAGTGAAGATTTACAGTATTTTCCCGTCCGTGAAACCCGTCCGGGAATCGAACCCACGACCTTCAGAGTTAGGCACCAAATCGCCAGCAGTAAATGAAGACTACCTAGACCACTTTTAACTGAAAATAATGAATGTTTATGCATAAAGGGCAGCGCTACACACAACTTCATGCTTAGTACGGCCTTAGCATAACGATGAAATTGTTCCACATTCACATGAAAAAAAGTTAAAAAAAAAAAAAATGGTCATCAGGTTGGGATATTTAAAGAAATATATCTTTAGTGCAACAACATCCCGTCTATGTAAATACCATAACACGTCATAGCCACTGAGTTTCTAGTCATGAAGTTAGGCTAATAGAGTGACGTCCCTTTTGTCGGTATCTAATTATTGGGTACAAGCGTCATGGAGGATACAGCGTCAATTTAAGTGCTATGTTTAAGCTTATGCTAGGAATGAGGTTAGGGTGGTATTTATGAGGATTAGTTTGGGGTTAGGTTTCGCTAAGGGTTAGGTTAAGTGTTATGGGTTAGGTTTAATTTTAGTTTAGTTTAAGTTTAATATTAAACCCAAAAAAGCCTCAAAGGGTAAAAGGTTTTTATTTTTAAACATAACTCAGAATTACGAATTCCCATTTTGTCCTTAATTGACCGACATGCCGTTTTGTGACAGGCGTGACATCCATCCATTTCATTTATTCATTCATTCATCCATCCATCCATCCATCCATCCATCCATCCTTCCTTCCTTCCTTCCTTCCTCCATTCATTCATTCATTCATCCATT
>JAVFBW010181264.1:0-10674 GCA_034783835.1 Mopalia ciliata
AAATATCTGTATTTAATCCAGTTAAATAGGTTATATTTGTTTTATATTCTATGTAAAAATCCAGATTGACATAAAACATGAAGACAGATTTAATGCAATTTTCTTAAAATTTAATCTTTTCTCTTGGGCTTCCCTACACAGATAACATTCCACTTGAAATCGTAACTAGTAACGCCAGAAAAAATATGGATATAATGAAAAATAGTAAAAAGTCCATTAAAGGCAGTATATTTTGATATACAGTAAAAAATTTCATCTGATCTCAAAGTACACACAATGTTTTTTTTCTAAGTAATCACTTATCTGATTAAATATTCCCGAGTTAAGCAGGGAAAAAATTGTCTATTTGTAGACGAGAAACAATGGACAAATCTGTAGCCATTGGGCGAATAGCAACCACGACATTTGTATTGTTGTGACAATGTCCATAGGTTAGCCTTCTCAGCTATTCTATGAGTAAATCTATATAAGCCTATTACAATGCGAAAGAATAAATGAGAATAATACTTGAAGTTTATTGTTTAATCCACATTTATGAGATTGCATCCAAGATGGACCTTTTGTTTGAAATTCCTGATCAACAACTGTACAGTTGAAGGCCTCGGCACTATTAGAGCCACACATATAGCTAGAAGCACTTGTTAAATATGAATATTGTATTTAATCTTGTAAGAGTTTTCATTTGTACCATATCAAATTGATCAATTCATTGTATTCAATAATGTGGTTGAAGAAACCTTATGGGGCTTTATTCCCGCCATCTATGCATTTTTCATTTATTTGTACGAACTATATGCTGAATAAATATGTCAATGAGAAAGACGAAAAGATGTGATCCCGTTGCCAAAACATGCACTCGCTTCACAAATTTACCATTTGACTTCTGGTTTATGGATGACTTTGTTATTTTAGTTAAAAAGTTGCCATTATTTTAACCTGTTAGAAACCAAAGAAACCCCCGATGGAAGAGGCCAGTGTCCGGTAACAATGTTATGTCAAAAAAAAACGCATAAGTTAAATGTCATCAGAAAGTTTAAATTGTTAAAACGTTTTTCAAGTTTCTGGAATGAGACCACGAGAAACTTATACAAGCGCCACAATTAACATTTTGCCAATAACTGCTTCGCCCAAAGTTGACAGATTCAGTGGAGGCAGTGTCATGATGTGGGGAACCATCTCCTTTACAGCCAGAAGTAAACTGGTGCTTGTACTAGGCAACCGGACATATGAACGCTAACGGGATGAAATTCCGCGCCCTACCATGTTCATATTATTAATCGACAGAGAGAACTCCTTCCGCATATCAATGCCAGGCCGCATACCTGAAACCTATAGGATGAGAACATTTAATGTGTTGTCATGGACATCAAGGCCACCAGATCTCAACCTTATTGAGACATCTTTGAGGCGAACAGACGTTTACGTCAGCGGAACCTAGCGCCCCAAATGCTTCCACAAACGTCCCATGCACTGGAAGCAGTATGGCCACACAAAGTACTGAAGTTTGCACACTCCTGCGGCGCTATTCGGTGACGAATAACCTCCGCTGCCGCCAGCCTATTCCGCGAAAATTACCACATACTTGTACCAACTTTAACTGTGATACCTGCCAAAATTACTGAACTCTCAAGCTTTGTATTAAATACATAATTCTCTTAACATTTCGCCTATGCATTTCTGTTTTGACAGGGTTTATATTAAACTTTCTCCTTTTTTGTCCAAACAATAAATTGATCAGAGTGAACAAGAATAAAGACAGATGTAATTTCAAAAACTCCCTATTTGTTAATTCATGGTTTTATTAGAAAAGAATATTTATCCTCATCAAGAACTCCTCGGATCTTTTCCAAGTGCCTGGATCTTGTAAGTAACGTAAATAACCAAGAAGAAGAGATTACACAGTTGTTGAGCAAACCTTACGGGAATTGCTGTGTCCAAACTACCTTTTCTTAAATCAAATTTTAGCTGATTGATTCCTTAATCGCTGTTTTACACAGTGCTCCAGGCAATTGTACTGATGCAACAGCCAACCCACTCTATGGCAAAAATTAACTGTCAATCTCGTTTGCAACAGATTACTTTTACGGTACTGTTTTTTGTTTCAAATTTGTTGACAATCTGTCCACAGTTACATATACAAATACATATAATCACAATATAGATTGATAATAGACAAGAATATAAACACAAACAGTCATCTACTTTTTTCCATAAAAATAAGTCCCCCTTTACACCGCCGAATAACAACAGTGCTCGGGTTAATCTTCTGCCTGAAGATAGATTATACCACGGAGACATGTGTGTTGGGTGTGTTCTTTCGAAACACTCTGTTGGGAAGAGATCTGTCGCCAAATGGTTCAATATTTAAGAGACAAAAGAACGTAGCTACTTGCTCTGAATTACATTAATGGGAGAAAAACAACAACACAGGTTCATCTTATCTTACAACTTCAATAAGTATATTGAAGCGATGTTAAACACCAATCAATCAGGCACAGACTTGACAAGTAGTGTTCACAGCATTCATTAGATAGAAAATTCAAAAGTATGTAGTAAATTGGACAACAAGCAGGATAAAATATGTTCACTCGACGATTTTAACAGAATAACAACTTATATCTAACAAACCATGTCTTAACCCTGACGCCCACTACAATGGCTAGCTCTTATACATCCAATCTGGTAAAGGCAAAATACAACTTTACAGCTAAGCTTTAAAAGAAGACAACACCCGGTTTTAAAGTGGGTTTTGGTCCATTTAAATGTCATTTAACTAACATAACAGCCCTCAGAGCAAGGCAATAAAATATTAAGCCAGTAATTAAAATATAACAAACCGTATGCTATTGCAGTGTTGGACGTATGAATATCGCATTTCTGACAAGAATTATGCCAGTCTGCGTAGTACCTTGATGTGAAAATTATGAATTTGTTATTTCAAAAAGCATTCCACCCGTCCCAGTGTTTTTTGTGTGGTTGTTATTTTACTTTAGCGAAATCAGCACCACAACTATTTTCCCCGAAAACTGGAGAGTCCCTGAGCGACAACGCCAGTGTCCGGTAAATATAGCATCTGTCCTATAATCTGATGTATTCAGCCCTGACAGAATTGCCCTTAAGTTTACGATGCTTACCAGATTTGAATTATTGTATTTTTATCTATATCCTCAAAAACAGTGTCGACAGCATGTGTTTGTGAGCGCATACTGTCAGTATTAACATTCCAAACTATTCGACATTGAGGGTCCTTGGGGAACGAATAAAGAATCTTGTGTTTATCACGTGACTGTTTTTGTCAAAACAATAAATTGTTTCTTAATGCGGGGAAACAGAAAAAGAATGGATGCAATTTCAGAAATTACCTAGTTATTTCATCGTTTGACTATGGGCGAAATTATGTGTTTGGCATAAAACATCATTTTTATTTGAAAAATACAAAGAGTGATGGATATTTAAGTATGATATTGAAAATAATTACAATACGGATTGCATTTTGTCTGGGTTTGATAAAACTAGATCCATATCTAATCTTGTCGTTACATTTAGTACTTTGGGGCTGCAATACTCGTTTAGTTTACCATTTTACCAGTTGACGTATCGGAAATTGGGTTCCTGGAAATCGACAAATAACAATAAATAAATCAAAGCAAAACAAAGGTTTGTACTCACCGTGGGTATTTAAAGCGTCCCAGTTTTACAGACGTTGCTATTTTTCAACTTAAATCAGCGGTTTCTTTGGTTTTCGCTTTACGTTTGTTATCACATTTTCGCTGTTGTCGCCGCGCCATTTTTAGGTGTTCCAAATATGATTTGATATGTAAAACACGTCATTTGACTGAAGAAATTCGCGAGATATAAAGCGAAAGTTTAAAGGAAGCGATTTCGTACCCGGGACTTTAATATTCCGTATAATAACTATTTGGACACTTTAAAGAGGGTTAAACGATAAATAGAAGCGTAATGAGGGATGAGGTTTAAAATAACATTGGAGAGTACAAACTTTTATTTTATAATGCTTTCCTTGTTGTTATTTTTTTATTTTCAGGAATTGTTTTCCATTTTTTATACAGTTCTTCTTTAATAGGCATGAGGAGAATGGATCATTCAAGCTACATACAACATCCATAAAGCTGTGTTTCAACTGAAGAATACACACTGAATAAGAGCTAATTCCAGGCCACTTGGTGCACCTGTATGGAATATAAGAGTTACTTTTTGAGAAATATTGTTTCCCTAATCCTGTTTATATCAACAGTTTGGGTATAATTTGAGGATGAAGGTTTTTGGCATTTCGGCTTAATAACTTAGGGAAATTTATAGTCAGAGCATATACATGTATCTAATCACTTCAAGTTGTATTAATATCTGAATAAACATTTGTGGTTGTGTATATACAGATTGTGTCTCCAAAAATGTATAGGTGTCGTGCTGAGATAGGGCTTAATTCGCTTCTAAGGCAAACCTTATCCTAGGAATAACCTTCAAACGCAGGTTTTCGCTCCAACCTTTTCGCTCCAATAAGCTTTACTAAAACCCGACTTTTACACCAGCAGATGATAAACATGTACCAGATTTCTAATCTGAGACAATGTTTGTTGTCAACATATTGAGATAGTACTTTCTTAGTTTGATTCCATGTCAGAATTGTATGCATGCTAAAGCCGGACTGGAAATCGAACGCACGACCTTCATAGTACAGTGCCTAGTCGCCAACAGTAACTGCCGACCACGTAGTCCATGCACGCGGCCCAGCGTCTTTCTACTACTTTTCACTTGTCCGAACAGAAAGTGTTTATCGAATACTCAGAATATAATGACCCTAATCCACGTTATCTGGTCAAAGGGGTGCTGAGTGTAGAAGATAAATCAACCCCGCCAGGAAACAAAATAAAACGGCTAATTGAGAAGACATAGTATACGTAATTATCTTATAAAAAGACAACAAGCTTGGCGTGAACAATCCCTATAAAACGCTTAAGATTGTGTTTAATGGAGATAAATAATGTAGTTAACAGAGGCGATGAAGGAATAATTACTTCCGTTCTAACAGTTTACACCAGAAAGCATCTGGTTCAACCAGGATATACGAACAGCCAAGTCTGTAAAATGTGTGGAATTTGATCTTCCCTTGTCTATTAATTTAAGTGTGTATCACATTGATATCTTAGTCGTTCTTTTTTGTGCAGCGTTTGTGTTTGGTCATTTACATCCGAACAAAGATATATCTAACGGCGTGCCAGTTCATTGGGTAAAGGAAACCCCCATCGACGCCACTGGCAACAGGTGCTACTTATATAATACATCCAGGTGGACGTGCATTATGAACACTCCAATATACAGGAAATCAAAAATGCTGACAGGCTGGCCAAGTCATCTTTAAACAACAATATTATTACAACTTATATACCTTTGACTGTTTCAGAGGTTATGTCAACTAGCCACAATTACTTTTCTCAGATGTGGCAACAGACGTGGAATGAATGCAATACCGGTCGATTCTTTTTTAAGTTTAATCCTCTGGTATCATTTAAAGTGGAATTATTTAACTCTGGAGTGGCTGACATTTCTGTCCACCCTTAGTTAAGTGGACATTTGCCTGTTACTTCGCATTTGTATAGATTTAACGTACATCCTGATACGAATTGTTATGTCTGTCTTTTACCAGATTGTATTGAACACTAAGTAATGCACTGTCAGAAGCAAGATGTTTTACGTCTGCCTTTTTTTTCTCCGAAATTACATTGTGCTGGGATAAAAATAAATCACATCAAAATAACAATATTTTTAATCGTTCAATTGATAGTCGAAATAAGGTTTTAGGGCAATTGCAGAATTTACGGTCCGTACAAATTGGTGCAGTAAGTCTAATTAAGTTGTAAAACTGCCTTTTTTTCTGCGAAAGAGGGGTCACCTCAATGGTTGGCTTATCGGATTACGTATCGTCCTGTTATGTATCTCTCACATATTCTACTTCCTCAGTCGAACTTGGACAAATGAAGGTCACACAAGGTGACACTAATATCGCAGGGCTTTTGTACACGAGATTATCATCCGATTGTCCCCGTATTTATGACTGCGAGAGTAAAGAAAGAAGAACGCTTTCTCATATAAGTGAAATACCCTTGAGTAAGACATTAAACCCTCATGCACAAAATGCCCTAGACAATGTTGTGTTTTTATGTGGTTTCCTTTCGGTCTTCCAGTGCGTTAAAACGAAGACTAGCGTATGTGGACGACATTAAAGGCTTAGCAAACAAGCAGCATGCCTTTAATTTGTAAAATCCTTAGTTCCCGCTTTATATCTCTAACCTCTATGGACACTAGTGTGGTATCGGTAAAATCTGGGGTGCAACATACTCATTGTTCATTGGTATGATGGATGACCATGTCAACGAGCTCAGACAAGGCCAATCAACTGGTTACAAAATAAGCTTCCTCTCGGATCAATATTAAATCATGTGGATATAAACGGACAATTTCAGTTGATAAAATAATGAGACAATGTCCCTGCAGGCTGGATCAAGGACAAATACAATTTCAAAAATTACATTTAAACGAGATAGTTCTACTTTTGGTTTTTATTTAAACGGTAAGGACGATTATATTGCAAAAAAAAAATAAAAACTTCTAACTAAATCCCAATGATGTGGAGTTATTCCTTTTAAATGCACTGGAATGCCTATATTTCGCTTACTTTGTCTGTTGTCCTTTCCTGTATGCATTTAATTCAACTGTGTTATTTGTAACAAAATATTTATGATCTCAATCATATCGTCAGGGTTCTAAGTAATGAGTCAATTTAAAGCTATATCTTAGTATGAAAATATAAGAAGTTCTAAGTAATAAGTAAATTTAAAGCTATATCTTAGTATGGAACTATAACTATTAAACGGTATTATCGAAATATTACCCTTGTCTTTGGATCGAGACTGCTGCCTGTTGTATTGGTCTTCTCTATGGTAATGGCGATCAGGAATCCGATCCGTTAGTGATGACTTTCGTCCTATGATGGCAGTGCAATCTCCTTGGCACCAGCGGCGATCTGGGCAGCTTTCTTTATTCTCTTGGCTGACACGCCGTCATATGTGTGGAGTAACTTTTACTACAGCCTTATAACCTTACCAAAAAGACACATAAACCATAAGAATTACAATTTCCTCCATATACAACAACAAAAGGTAATACAAAAAGAACACGAATAAGTCGGATTCCCGTTTACAATTAACGGGAATATAAACTTGGTTACGTATAAATGGCACAATTTTCGAGTCATTAGCACACTCAGAATTCAGTGTTTCTCAACTTGTCTTTACGGACTATCTACTCAAGCTCATTGTGTTTTGTCTTATTACTTAAATGGTCTTGTTAAAATGTTAATCTTACCGATGTTTGAATCATTTCATGTATAGTGTACATGTATATTGCTTAAGGTCTTGGACTCAAAATTAATCCTTTTTTTTTTAATTATTGCTTAAATCAAAAATAATGTACTCAAAAATTTTTTTAAAAAATGATAAAAATAATTCGAAATTCCAATTACAAACAGTTAAATCTGGAGCCTATAATTTAGCCTTCCACGGATCAGATATTTAAGTTGCAAAACTTTAAAAGCCCATCTCTAAAACAGAATGTACATTTTCCAAGCAGTATGTCTAGAAAACTTCAAGTTTGTACCATTGTAAAGACCACATTGCGATCTAGTAAGGGTGATTCAGTTTTACAAGCTCGTCTTTCATTTTCTGAGATGTTTTCTGAAAGTTGTATTTTACATTTTTCTAAGACTTTCCAAATTGGGATAGATAAAACCCCACAGGGGACGTTAAATCTTTTTTTTTTAAATAATGAGGCACCGTTTAATAAAATCCATTAGTCTCACTGATAATTTTAACATGGTACACAAGTTGTGCAACTCCGAAGAATGAAAGACTCATTTTGACTGAATATTTCGACTTTATTTTGCAATCGTCAGCAGTGAACATGGTAGCGACATGTACAAGAATATATAGGAATTATAAAAGAAGCCAGACAATTATTCAAACAAACATACATGCTAAATAATAAAAAAATATATATATTACAACAAATGTTCATACTGTTGTAGTAGCTAAAATAGGTCAATGGGGAGTTTATCATTTAACATATCAGGCAGATTTAGCAGGTCATGCATATGTTGAAAATCTGCACAAGAAATAAGGTACAAGGGGTGTTCTGAAAATCGACCATAATTTTGAATAATGCGTGCTGTGTTTAATATTATTATTAGTAAATGAAACTATGAATTATAGTATGAAATATTCGAATGGTATGTTTTAATTTTCATTTTATGAGTGACACCGAGATGAGGGTTCAAATCGATGTAGGAATTATGTTCCATTCCCTGGGCCCCGTTGAACAAAATAGATGGCGAGAAAGATTGCTCCAATAAATGATCACCTCAAGATCAGGTTCCATATTTCTCTTGTTTTAACTATAGCAATATTTTTGTTTAACAGCATCATTCTGCAAATCGTCTGGAACAAGAGTAAACTGATCATATAGCTTGTGTTTTGTTATAAGCGCATGGTATATGTTATTAAAGAAGATAGAATGGAATGGTTTGAAACTTTAAAAAATGGGTGATGTATGCTTTACACGCTTTGAAAGGATGATGACAAGTACCGCTCTTTTTTGTAGGGGATACAGGTATGTTAAAGGCGTACGATATGTACTTGCCCAAAGGAAATATATGGGTCACTCAAAGAAAAATATAAAATGGGATTCTTTTAAAAAAAATATATTCCTCAATAAGGTGGTTTATTAGTCCAATCTTCCTCGATATATGGAATGTGTTCAACTCAAATTGTCATTAAATAAAATAACTAG
The DNA here is from genome assembly GCA_034783835.1 of Mopalia ciliata. NCBI lineage: Eukaryota > Metazoa > Mollusca > Polyplacophora > Chitonida > Mopaliidae > Mopalia > Mopalia ciliata. Next base: position 8,863 of record JAVFBW010181264.1, read on the forward strand.
AAATTTTAAAGAATTCACCTGTTGGATTTCCCTATCATCTGTGAAAGTGTAGCATGGCCTGTGACTTTGGTTCATCAGGTAGTGGCGAGTAGGACAAGTGACGTTCCTTCTACATGTATGTTCCACTTATACGGATTCACTTATAGTCCTCAACATTTAGTGTATGAGAGTCTTACAAAATTTCTCTGGCAATCGTGGTGTATCCTCTTGGTGTTCTATCGTATCAAAGAACGGCATAGTAACAGATGAAGAATCCTTCATCGTGTTAGTGAAATTGCCTTGTTGCTAAACCCCAATCAATCATACAAACAAACAATATTGTTACATGTCACATGTCGTGTTGACCTGTTAAAATATTAAATTCCGTGCCAGACACATACAGGTCTGATATGGTAGATATGCCTCAAAAGGCGCTCGCCATTAAAAGAGGGGATAACAAAAAAATACACAGGCATGTATACGGTAGCCACTAATACAATTACCAAGGCTGGTTAAGCCAATGTCAGACAAAATCTGACCACAAATAAAACAAAGACCTAAAACAATATACGGCCTTTGTTTAACAAGTCACTGGGCGCAGACATATGTATACTAACAGTCTTCTGTGTGTTGGGGTACACAGGAATGGGTATGTGAAGCGCTGTGTTTTCCAGTTCAGAAATGGACCACGGGACCTTATTCAGTCGTATATCGTCCACCCTAAACAAAAGATTAGGCCTACACAAGATGTCAATCGAAAGTGACACACAGATCAGTCGTACGTCAGTGAGATTCAAGCAAACAACTTTAGATGTAATAAAAACTGTCCCAGATATTCAAATTATAATTGCTTATCAAGCTTTAAGCGGTTAGGTTTGTTTGTATTCTACCATATTGGCCTACTCATAAACCCAATGCACATTATTGTATTTCTAGAGAACGAATACTCATTTCCAGCCTAAATTTATATTTTTATTTGTCAACTCCTAATATACTAGCCAATTAAATTAAAATCAAACGCATTACTATAAAAAAAAATTCGGGCAGTAGGCTTATACATGCCTGCACCCAGATCAGCCGATGATTAGCATACAGATACTAAATAAGTTTATATCCAAGTACCGTCATTATATAGTACAGGCATATATACATGTTAGTACATGTATATGTAATGTGTTTAAGCTATATATATAGGCCAACATTTTTCATCTCCTTACTCGAAAACAAGATGAAGTAAAGCCCACCAGCTATTCTAGTTTAAAAAAATACAGGAATTGTTTGTTATTTTTACCTCACCAAGAGGTTGTAAAATGTGAATGCTGTTACCGCATGTGAGACCGCGAGACCGCGAGCCTTTAAGCCGTTCTCAGCGTCCTGTCTGAAGCGTATGGTAGTTGTCTTAACTGACACAGTTGACCGTAGCTCCGTGTTGACTATTCACTACGCTCAAGTAACATACCCATAGTGTTTTAACTGTCCTGTGAAGCGCAGGTCGACATGAAATTGCTCCCGAAAGATTTACCTTTGATTCAATTACAAATTTCCTGTAGTTGAAGAAAGAAAACTGTATTAGACACTGTTTCAAAGTTGCTAACATAACACAGGTTTAAATGGAGCCAGATTGCATCAAGGTTATAGTTGGTCTATACTCAATTTGATTGGCTGATTTCAGACAAAATGTCTGCGTCGAATACTGACCGCGAACAGCATAGGCTTGTCTACTTAAGAAAAGTTATAAAGCAAGGATATGTCTCGAGTTCAACAACAAAAAAATTAATATATACTTTAAGACATTTTCTATTGGGTGGAGAGATGCATTTGTTGTATTTTCCC
>JAVFBW010181275.1:0-10674 GCA_034783835.1 Mopalia ciliata
GTGAGATAATCTACTTAATCAATTCCACCCTTCGATATATATAATCTTTGAAGCACACATTTTACAATTTAAATCTAAAAAAAACATTCTAAAATACTTGTTTTTACGGTCAAACTTTTTGCATTATCAAGATTATGAAAAGAAGATTTCAGAAAGGCAACAAAAAAAAAACACCAAAATTTGAGCCCTGACTAGCGATAGAGTCCTTTATAAATGCTGTTTGTTATGAACACGACAGTATTTAACAAAGAGTCCAGAGTGTTTACTAATGAAACAAGAGGCCATGTGGAATCAATATTATTTGTGATTCAGAGGCAGGCCTTACTACAAAAGTTTTTGTAAGACACAACGCCTGATCTCTGTTGAATGACTGTAAATACAATTTAACCAAATACGAAATAACATAGATCTGCTCAGGAATTTACTCTTTTTTTTTTCTTCTTCTTTTTTATTCCTGTACACTGTACAGTGTAGTCTGAACATCATGTTCGGCTGATTATTACCGAGTAGCATATTGTTGTTGTTGTAAAAACGAAAACGACAGTAACACACAAGTATAATTTTGATACAGTTTCTCAATACTTTGATATTTTTTTAGTAATAAGCCAGTTTTATCTTGTTGAGTAATGTATATACGATAGGCAGTTTCTGTTAAACGTTATAACGTTTGCATTTAACTGATGACATTTACCTATAAAAAATATCATGAACTTTCGTTATTAATACATGGGCGCCGCCATGACAGCCCCGTTCTTAATATATAACAACAAGTCGATTGAACTAAATAAATATTAGTTAAAGACGAAACAGTAAACAGTGTAATTAAAACTATTGTTGAAAAATTTGACAAGTCTTTTTTCGTGCATTTTAATTTCAGACTATTTTAACTAATTGCTATAATCCTTGTATTTTCTGCTGATTTACTCGCACGTCTTCCGTTACAGAAAACAACAACGTGGACATCTTCGTTTTCATCTGGTATATTTAATCTGATGTATGTTTAGATAATTTTAAAGCATATTTTGCTTTCCACAAGCGGAATGACAGACCACATCGAGTACGCCCTTGTTGTGAAAGTTTTAGGACTATGTGCTTCATGGTACACTGTCAGTTCAATGCAAAATATCATTGGGAAAAAGGTGTTGACAGACTTTCCCTATCCGATGACAGTCGCGATGTCCCAACTGGTTTCAATATGCATCTACATGACACCAGTCTCAAAAGTGTGGCATATACCTCCTATAAAAAACATGGGACGAAGACATTATATGAAATTCATTATACCTCTTGCGGTGGCTAAATTCGTTAATTCCCTTTCCGCACACATAAGCATATGGAAAGTGCCTGTCTCCTACGCACATACTGGTAAGAATACTGCACACTGGTAAAGACAATTTGGAAAAGTTTACTGGTGCCTGACGGGGTCATGTGCTCTGATTTATGACAAATAAGCTTGTTTCTATTTCTTGTCATATCAAATCGATTTTTTGTTGTACAGCATCAGTTTGTTTAATATTTACATGTAGGCTGGATTCTGTAACATCTATCGAAAGAATTTAACTACTTTATAGTCTATCAAGCTGAAATTTCTAGACCATGTGAGTCTCTAAGGGTTAAAGGTACATACCCATGGTTTTTAATGTTTCTGCTATTAACTCACAGTCTGACCATCAAAACATAAACATAATAATTAAAGAAAGGATTGAAATTTACTCTTTCTAATTTTTGGAATTGTGGAATTGTTTTTACCCCCCCAAAAAAATCTGTAATTAAAGTTATTTCTGTTATATAGAGTTTACTTTAAAATTTTTAATAATATATTATTACATTTAAGCCTTATAGATTAAAACATATGTTTGAATAATCACCCCTAGAAAATTTTTTAAAAATTATCACTAACATAAATTGATTTGTATATCAACTATTTTTGACCAAAAAGTATATTAAACTTATTCACAAAGTACTACATAAGAAATTCAATGGAACTATGGCTGTACAGCCATTCCAAAAGTGTCAATAATTCTCTAATGGAATAACATGTTTCTATTTTTTTTTTCAAAAACAGTGAAAGCAACAATGCCTTTCTTCACTGTGGTCTTGTCAAGAATTCTTGTGGGAGAAAAACAAACAGCACAGGTCAGTCAGTTAGATAAAATTAACCCATTCTTTCTGAACTATGAGGCAGTAAGGGATAACCTTAGTGATTCTAGCACTGGTCATAACTCATGAAATAAAAGAAGACTGAATTCTGACTTTAGTTTGACTCTCAGTATAAAGGGTTAAAGCAAACATAGATTTCTCTGACAATGTTTTTCAACATAAATTGTAAGTTATCTATACAGTGAAGAGTTTGACCTAGCTGAAGCATCTCATAGAGGTATCATATTTTTTCTAATTTTCATATTTTTACTGCAAATTTATGGGTATTATATTTCTCTTTTGTGTTTTCCAGGTGTATATTTCATTGCTGCCAATCATATTGGGTGTGGCTATTGCTACAATAACAGAGCTCTCATTTGATGTTATCGGTCTAGCCAGTGCTCTTGTGGCAACAATGGGATTTTCTATACAAAATATATATTCAAAACAGGTAAGTTAACAATGGGAATTTCTTTACAAAATGTATATTCAAAACAAGTAAGTTAACAATGTGATTTTCTTTACAAAATGTATATTCAAAACAAGTACGTTAACAATGGGATTTTCTTTACAAAATGTATATTCGAAACAAGTAAGTTAAAAATGGGATTTTCTTTACAAAATGTATATTCAAAACAAGTAAGTTAACAATGTGATTTTCTATACAAAATATATATCCAAAACAGGCAAGTTAAAAATGGGATTTTCTATACTTAATATATATCCAAAACCGATAAGGTAACAATGGCATTTTCTTTACTAAATATATATTCAAAACAGGTAAGGGTGTCCTAAAGAATGGAAACAAAAAAAGTGAACATTTATTTTTCAGTTATCAAGTGAGGTTTGCATTCTTATTAAGCATGGTAAAATTAATCCATTTGGCACAATGTCACATTGAATTAAATTTTGGGTTGCATGTTTATTCATCTTTTCTGTCTACAGTATGCCTGGTATCAAATATCGATTGGTTGATTGGTGTTTTACGCCATGCTTAAGGGTATTTCACTTATATGATGGCGGTGTATTCCAACAATAAATTTTGGGTTGCATGTTTATTCATCTATTCTGTCTACAGTATGACAATATAATGTTGGAAAGTTAATTTTCCTCCAGTGGTAAGTACAGACAGCATTGCTACCCTTCAAACATACTGCCCCTTAGCCACAGGGCTCTGGTATCAAATAAAAGTCTTGTCAGTCTTAGTGAAAACATTCCGGTGGCAGGAGGTTAGATCATATGTCGCCTACAGATGGTGTCACATAGTGATAAGCTGTCTGCGCAGTGGTTATTATTTGGGTGTGCCATTGTGGAAATACACTGCCGTCATAGAAGGGAAATACCCAACCTTGCCTATCTTGTGTAGTTTGGAGTAACTTGAAATGAAAAACATCATGTTCACCCCTGTCAGATTAACTGATTATTTCCTCTGTTTTGTATTTTGTGAACAGTGCCTGAGAGATACTGGGATTCATCATATCAGACTCCTGATTGTTTTAGCAAAACTCTCCACAATATTTTTTCTTCCTCTGTGGTTTATTGTTGATCTGAGAAAAATATTAAAAGACGAAGACCTGGTAAGAGTATTATTACATTCATTTGTATGCAAAGTTATAATTAATTAATCTGAATTCACATCAGTAAAGTATGGTATATTGGCACTGGAGAAAGATTATTTACCAAAATAGCTAAATATTTCACAAGTTTGTCAGTGTTTCAGACTGTCAGTCAGAATTAAGTGGTTAAAGTTGGTGTATATTTCCTCCCAACTAAAATGTTCATTAATTACACATCATTAAATATACAAAATATGTTTGTATACCTGAACAGAAGTCTGAAAATAAACGTGCTTTAATTATTTGTTTTATTATTTTGGACTACTATTTTTTTAAACTAATCATTAATTTTGAATAATTTTGTTATTATTTTGAATTTTTAAAATTATTTTGAATGTTTTTATTATTTTGAAATATTTTACTATTTTTGAGTACTTTTATTTTTTATGAATACTTTATAATCTTGGAATTACATTACAATCATTATATTCATAAGTATCAAACATTGTTTTAGCTTATATCTGTAGCTGTAGACACAATGGTCATTTAGTCAACAACAAATGTTTTGTTTTTTGTTTTCCAGATAAACAGTGGCACATTGAATCATTCATTGTTCCTGCTGCTAATTGATGGTGCTCTGACGGTTGTGCAGAATGTTGTTGCATTTTCTATATTAGCCTTGGTCACTCCCCTTAGTTACGCTGTCGCCAATGCAACAAAGAGGATCGTAATAATCTCCACCTCCCTCATTATGTTACGGAATCCAGTGACAGCGATGAATCTACTCGGGATGCTGACCGCAGTATTTGGAGTTCTTCTGTATAATAAGGTACATAAAGAGTGCTCATTATATACAGGCTGTGATATTTTCCGCCATAACCTAAAAATCTAGAAGAAGACTGCAAACAATTTAGTAAACCTATAAATTGGTCCTCCTAAATTAAGTTGGCATAGCCCTGAGGAAACTCCAATCTGACTGTTCTCCCCAACAGCACAGGACAGTACTTATGTCAGGATAATCGTACTGGGCACCGGGATATAAAGAGAAACCGGTTGTAACATGCGTCAAAAGCTTATCTCACAATTTTATTCAAGCAATATACACTAATATAACCAGTAGGCCAACCTAATAATATTTGGCATGTCGATTAAACAAGACACATCAGTCATAATATTGTGTTTTTGTTGCACATTAGCATATGTAAGGCTGTCTGCTTTTTTTCACCCAGACAAAGAGCTAATCACTGTTAGGTGCTATCAGGATACAGCAAAGCACATGTGGAGCACATAATGCAGTTTTTTTTTTCTAAGATTTTCAAATCGACTGGTTTATTGTGAACTGTCAACAATATAAAGAAAGTGTGCCGAGAGCAGGAGCCAAACAGATCAAACTTAATACAGGCCTAAGTTCATCTATTTTCGCTGCAATGTTAGTTATGTAAATGTGGCGTTTATTTATTTCAAAACAGTTCTGTAACTCAATATGAATGAAATTTTTTAAAATATTTAAATAAACAAAGATTGTGGTCCATCTGACATCAATTATATTTCTGACAACGTATGATAATCCTTATTTAGCTAACTTACAGCGTGTTTATTACACAGACATCCTGTGTTATGTCATTGGCAGAGTGGGCCTTATATACATGTAACATCCAATGCTATAATACAAAGATTTGTGTGCCTTCTAACATGGTTACACTGGAATTTATTTATGCATAAAAAACCTTATTTTGTTAATAGATCTGCAAAGAAACGTAATGAACTTCTTTAAAGATTAACATTTGAATCATTTTAATACGCCCGTCATTGGAGGGGACCTATTATGTTATTGGGTTGTCCGTCCGTCTGTCTGTTCGTCCGTCCATACCCTCAACTTTTTTGGTTTCCGGACATTAACTTGAAAACCGCTTATTGAATTCGATTCAAACTTAGTATGTTTGTTCCATGTGACAAGACATCGCTTGGGATTGATTTTGGCATGTGTCAACCTACATGTAGCGCCACCTGTTGGTCTTAATTTGGTTTCTGTATGTTTACTTAAAAACTTCTGATGGAATTGAAATCAAACCTAATATGATTGTTCCATGTGACAAACCACCACTTGGGATTAGTTTTGGCCTATATTGGACTACAGGTGGCCCCACCTGGTGGCAAAGTCCAAATTTTGATGCTGTATGTTAATTTCAAAACTTTTTGTGGAATTTGAATCAGATTTAGTTGATATGAGTGTTCCATTTGACAAGACAGAGTTAAGATATGTCACATGTCGTGTAGGATTTTGTTTGGTGTAATTTTTTTCTAGACATGCCGTCACCTGGTGGATTCTATTCAAACCAGATTTTAACATTCCATGTGACAAGATTTCTTCGGGCGTATATTGCGACTCACTTGAGCCCTTGTTTTTTTTTTTAATTCACAAATTTCAAATTATTTGTTAAAAAAAATGTCTTATACTGGTAAAACTTTTTATAAACTTTCCTAGCGATGAATAGGTCCATGCTTTCTTGGTGAATTTAACATTGCTAGTTCCTTTTACCATGGTGATAAAAAATAGTCTGAGAATCACTTTTTGTATAAACCTAGAACATATAGTTGCTGTTTGCTTGAATAAAGCCAGTGGTGTCAATTGTGATTTTCTTCACTGGTTCTATAGTAGCCTGGCCATGTAGTCATATAGAGTGAAATGACCTTTAGTAATTAAATACAATTTATAAAACAATCCTGTTTCAAATTGTGCTGTTTATTTACTCAAGTGAGATCAGGTAATTTTGAGAAATGAATGGTATATTTTAGTCGATCCATCAAGAAATTAATATCCTTAAGATGCTTTTATTTTTATTTTAGGCCAAGTATGATCAACAGCAGGCAAAGAAGCGGGAAAAAGTTTTGCCGTATGTTAAAAGTGACACAAACTTATCTCGGAACATTTTGTTGAACGGAAGTACATCTCATTGGAATACTTCCGGGTTTTTAAATCATCCAAATGGATACCCTATTGAACGGTTGCAAATGGATGAAGTTCCAGCATTCTCACAAAGACATTTTGTACCTCACATAAATCACACTGAAGAGTTCTCACAAAGGGATACAACTGCATACCCAGCTATCAACAGTAGGACATCCAGACCCTACTCAAGGACCGTGCAAAATGTTTAAATAATAATAACTATCTTAAAAGTTTATGGAAGAGATATTAAACATAGTACACAGTCTGGAACAACAAACAGAAAACATTCATCACTTATTGGAATGGATCAAGCAAAAGGTGTCAGCAAATTCAACGCTTTGTCTTTGAATAGGTTGTTCATTGCATCCCATCTATAGAGATTCCAGGCTTAATATTGATCTCACATAAAAAGGTAATTTTTGTGGTGATGTTGGGAAGATTTTTATCAGGTTTTTTTCCCGGTTTTGCAACAAATAATGTCAATGCAAGATTGTCAAATAAGTGAAATGACCTTTAGTTTATTAAGTTAAAACCAAATAAATATGGGAGTATGAAGCAACAGAAGACCTCCTCCTGCAAGGTATTAAAATAACTTCAATACCCCAGTAGTTTCTTTATGGTTTTCCCTGTTTGTTTATTTTGGGCATTGTTTGTTTCCCAGTTTACCATTTAAACTGATGCCACTGACATAGGAGTGAAATAATCTATTTTGTGGCGTACAACACAAAACAAAGAAAGCTAAACACGAAATTCGCTATTTTTAAAAATTCTTCCATTATTTTCAGAATATTTATCAATTTTTCAGTAGTTTTTCATTGTCTGTACTGATTTTTTTAAAAATTTATTGGACATACTGTTATAATTCCTCCATTTAGGGGAACTTTTGTTGCTAATATTGTTGTTATCCTGTGATGTAACTTATAGTAAATTAATCATGACTATTTAAATTGTCAATCAGTTTATTGTATATGTTAAAAATTATCATTAAAATTTTTAAGAATATATTTGTTTTTAATCCTGAATTCAAAATCAAAAAAGCTTTCGATCAACCTGCATCTAGTTATGCAAAAATATATTCATACATAAAAAAATAGGGTAGCTGGTAAACACTAGAAATCATATGATCTGTATTAACAGTTATGTTTGTTGTTGATGCTGCTTTAGGTCACATGATCAAATTCTCTTTGTTACGTTGGATAAAAATCAGTATTTGTATTTACGGCAAGGGATTTTCCTTTGCCGATCGGGCTAACACGGCATCACATGAGTGAAATAAGCACAAGTACATTTTTCACATGTAAATTGAATTAACATTCATAATGTAGTTATATTGTTAGCTCTAGTATGTGCCAGCAGCCTGCAGTCCTGGCCTGTGTGCTTTAATCCAGTTTCAATGTACCGTTCAAAGGATCGAGTCCATCTGTCAACTATCAGGTATAAAAGCAAGTCAAACTTTGTGACCCTGGCAATCGCGGGGGTGGTTTTTACTAGGTTTCTTCTCGGTTTTCCACACTAATGAGACAAGGTGCAGTATGAAGTGGACAATCCGTCATCATATAAGTGAAATACCCTTGAGTACGGTATTAAACCCTAAAAAAAAGAAACAAATCCATGAGCAAGCCTATCAGCGTGTGATATATTTAAGTTAATTCCTTTTCACTTCGAAACCAGGTAACTAAGACATTCCTATAATATTTTCTCATATACTGTTTTCTAGTGTCATTATTACATATTATACAGAAATTACAAATAAAATGTTTTCTAGTGTCATTAATACATGTTATACTGAACTAACAAAAAATGCTTAAACCTTTTTGCAAAGGCATCGTGTAAGAATAGAACTGTTTGATGGATTTCCGTCAGTCCTGTATTTGTCCTGTGATGTTTATGTTTGATGCCAGTGGTGTCTATTAGATCTGGTGCTGCTAGTCACATACTCTTGTTCGAATCCTGATCAAGGCAAGACAAATTGTCTTTTTCTATAATTAAAATATATTCATGTTTTACTTGAACAAGCAAGATCAAGGTGAGATAAGCATGGAAGTGTCTCTAGCCATGAGCCTTTTATTTCATTAAAATTATAAAATTGTGTAAAATATTGGCCTATCTTTAACTTTAGTTTAATTTATTATTGAAATAAAGGTGAAAGGTCACATATTCCGATACTTCCATTACTTCAATTCACCTCGATAACACTTTACTTCTGTACATTTTTTCTTCTATTTATTTTAAATTTGTGACCCATATTTACTAAGTTTTAAAGATACTCTGTTATTGTTATTTAATAAAGGAAAAAGCTCAAGATTTCCTTACTCCAGTGTTATTCCACTGGTGAAATATCATTCAACCTCAAAGAGTTATTCTTTTGTTAGGTTACGTGCGAGAAGCCGTGGAATTCTTGTGTACAGAGCTTTGTTATATTTCAGGTATACTGCCCACTTGTATCGGTGGTATGTGTGGCCTCATTTGTGAGGAGCAATGTGAACCGTTTGCTGGATTGCATGTTTAGTCAATAAATGATTTTTTGTGCCTTTAAGAAAGCAAATATTAACACTTTTTCGTTTTTTGGGAGAACACTTTCTTAGTTTGAACATATTTTAGTTCAGAAAATGTAGCAGGCAGAAACCCGTCCGGGAAAAGAACCCAGGACTCTCAAAGATATGCATCGCATCACCTGCACTGTTTTGGAAACATTTGGTTTCACCTGTGGCGGCAATCGTGTTACCTAGCGGTGTCCACCTCCTATCTGAGTGACAGCTAATGTCCTCTACTTAGACTCCAGTTGACTCATTTTCTAATTTGTAGAAGATCGGGAGCCAGAGTTGCCATACGCTCGTATAACCAGCGATCTGCTTACAGTAGCTCATACTTACTGTAACCTAGACGCTGGTTCATATAGCAAGGCTTTTCCGGTAATGGGCCACAGAGGCTCTATATTCACACAAACTCCTATTGGTTGATCTGGTCACATGAACATACAGGTGTGCAAAGTGGCGGAGCAAACTTCCTAAGGAGAGGACTGTACGCTCATGTGACCAGATCAACCAATATAATTTTGTGTGAGTCTAGAGCCTAACTCTGGGGCCCTTTACCTGGAAATCTCTGCTATATGAACCAGCGTCCAGGTTACAGTCAGTATGAGCTACTGTAAGCCGATCGATCGCTGGTTATTCGAGCGTAGAGTTGCCAAGGTGCATGGCCGCCATTTACTGCTGGCGATTCAGCCCCCTCCACTTGGTCGTGAGTTGGATTCCCTGAAGGGTTTCAACCTGCATTATTTCTGGACTATAATCCGATCAGACCAAGAAATTGTTTACTTTCTGCTGATTTTGTGGCGACAAGGGCGAGTCGGAGCACATGCAGCAAGGACTGAAGAATCTGTATGAAAACACGTGTTGTAAAGAGCTGAGGATGCTCAGTCAGTTGATTTCTAAAGCTGTAGTAATCTGTACGTTGCACAGGCGGACAACTTTTTAACATGTATATCTCCTGCATGACATATCATAGTCATTTAACATTGCGCAAGTGTTCCAATCCGAAAGCCAAATACTCTCGTCAGATAGTTGAAATAATACGAATTGGTTTAACGTTAAAACATATAATTAATCTACTTATAATGTGTTTAACTGATGTTTACCCTATGATTAAAACCGTTGCCGTTTAACTACAAGGATCCTGTTTTGTGGTGATATGATTCAATTTACAACTGTATACATTCACCTGGATCACGTAATACTGCAGATCGATGCAATTCATTTTCAAGTTAACACCAAATTGAAATTGAAATTAACCCATTGCTCCTTTACAGCTGAATTTTCCGTCACCGATAATAGCCACGTGACGTCCTTTCTTTGTTTGATTGGGGTTTAACGTCGTACTTAAGGGTATTTCACTCATACGACGACGTGCCAGCCCAAAGGGCGAAGAAACCACCCTCGACACCACTGGCAACAACAAATACAGGACAACAACAGGACGCAATACAGACACCACAAACAGATCGGCTTCCTGTTCCCCTTTAGCTCTGAG
>JAVFBW010181286.1:0-10673 GCA_034783835.1 Mopalia ciliata
AAACTAACACTAAATGTAAAACTAACACTAAATGTAAAACTAACACTAAATGTAAAACTAACACTAAATGTAAAACTAACACTAAATGTAAAACTAACACTAAATGTAAAACTGCCCCTAAAAATAAAAAAATCAACCCTAAATGTAAAACCACCCCTAAAAGTAAAAAATCAACGCTAAATGTAAAAACTATGTTAACACTAAAAATAAAATACTGCCCCTAAATGTAAAACCCGATTATTTTGAATGGTGTGGCCTGAATTTGAAAATATTTCTATTTATTTTGAACTCCTTGCTATTCTCTACTTTGCAGTAAAAGTGTACTTTTAGCGTTAACTCTATATGGAAGCACCCTTTCCCCCTCCATTATACAAAAAAAAATCTATTTTTTTAATGAAAAAAAATTGACATTACTGCTATTTATTCTTGTCTCCTTGATATCTCGTACATTCCGATGTAGTTCTACACAATTTTATCATCAATCTAAATTAACTTCAGTCTGTTTACTTTTATAGTTAACAATAAAAATCGCCCCATACACCTTCAACATACATTCTAATTGTTTACAGTTGACAATATACATATTAATTTTTGTTTAGTTGATTATACTTATATTTAGACGTAAATACCATTTTCTTTTACAAAAATGCCATTTTTCTCCATTTAGTGTTAACACCAAAAGTAAAAAGTGCATGAAAAAAATAAATTGCTATAAAATGTTTAAACTTATGTTAAAGGAAGAGAATATCAAGGAGATAAGAACGCAAGGAACTATTTTCAAATTCAGGCCATACCATTTAAAATATTCGGTTTTTACATTTAGGGGTAGGTGTATACATTTTAACGTTAACACTAAAAGTAAAAAGTGCGTAAAAAAAAAGGAATAGCTATTAAATGTTTAAACTTATGTTAAATGAAGAGAATATCAAGGAGATAAGAACGCATAGAAATATTTTCAAATTCAGGCCACACCATTCAAAATATTCAGGTTTTACATTTAGGGGGAGGTGATAACATATAACATTAAAGCTAAAAGTAAACAGGCTGTCATAAAAATCGATTTCTTGCAAAATTGTATTAACCTATATATAAATGTAACGAATATCATGGAGATAAGAATAAATATATCTGCTTTGAAATTTAGGCCACACCATTTAAAATATTCGGGTTTTACTTTTAGGGGAGGTGTTTACATTTAGCGTTAACACTAAAAGTAAAAAGTGTGTGAAGAAAATGTATTGCTATAAAATGTTGAAACTTATGTAAAAGGAAGAGAATATCAAGGAGATAAGAACGCAAGGAAATATTTTCAAATTCAGGCCACACCATTCAAAATATTCGGGTTTTACTTTTAGGGGGAGGTGTTTACATTTAGTGTTAACACTAAAAGTAAACAGTCCGTGAAAAAAATGTATTGCTATAAAATGTTTAAACTTATGTTAAAGGAAGAGAATATCAAGGGGATAAGAACGCATAGAAAAAATATTTTCAAATTCAGGCCACACCATTCAAAATAGAACCAGTAATAAACAAGAGCTCAAGTGAGTGGCAATATACGCCGGAATAAATCTTGCACATGGAATATTTAAATTGAGTTTAAATAAAATCCACCGGGTGACAGCATGTTTAGACAATAAAAAACCAAACAAAATCCTACACGGCATGTTTGACATATGGAATATCTTAACTCTGTATGCAACCATCATACTAAGTTTGATTAGAATTCCACAGGAAGTTGTCAAATTAACATACAGAACTGAAATTTTAACTTAAACCTGTAGTCCGACATACATGTATGCCAATACTAATCTCAAGTGGCGTATTGTGACATAAAGAATCCCATTTAAGACTTTGCCACCAGGTGGCACCACCTCACCTTTAGGTCGACATATGCCAAAATCGATCCCAAGCGCGGTCTTGTCACATGAAACACACATACTAAGTTTGATTCGAATAAAATAAGCGGTTTTTAAGTTAACGTCCGGAAACCAAAAAGTTGACGGACGGAAAGACAGACGGAAAGACAGACAGATAGACAACCCCATAACATAATACGAAATAAAAACGAAATAAATCACATTTGTAATCTAGCTCAACTGAGGCTGTGTTACATTTAGTGTCGATATTTTATTTTTAGTGTTAAAATTCCTATTTACATTTAGGGTCAGTATTTTATTTTTAGCATTAACGTAGTTTTTACATTTAGCGTTGATTTTTTTACTTTTAGGGGCGGTTTTACATTTAGGGTTGATTTTTTTATTTTTAGGGGCAGGTTTACATTAAGTGTTAGTTTTACATTTAGGGGTTGTACATCGTTTGAAATAAAATCGTTTAAAATATTAATTACATCTTCACCAGTCTTTTCTTGAATTCCACCAAAACGTAAATTATAACTTATCAGCTATATCTCTCTTGGTCTAAAATTCTAGTTATAGGTTGCTGGTTCTCCTCTTCTAGAGCCTCCACATGTTTTGACAGATCACTGGGTGGCTGCTGGGTGTCTGCTACACTCTTCTTTAACTGGGTGACCTCAATGTTAGTTAATTGGATGCTGTCAATCATGGCGGTTTGTTTACGCTCAACCGCGATGAGTCTCTCTGATACATCCATTTGGTTACTTTCAAGTCTATTCAAGGTAATTTGAATGTCTCTCAACGATTTTGAAATAAACTCCATATACTTTTCAAGTTTTGGAACGTCTCCCTCACTCTGAACAGTTTCCATAGCCACTTGTATTTCGGAAAGCTCATCAGCTGTTTGCTGTTGTTGTTGTTTTCTTGTTTTTTTCCCTGATGGCATAATGGAACTAGCGTTTCGTTTTATAAGCATAAACCTAATTCAGAACTTTACAAAATCAGCACAATATAGACAAAATATTAAAATGTAACTGCAGATATAGTTGTTGAGGCAAAAAACAGATCTTTTAATGTAAATTACAAGTTCCTACTGGGAGCAGAAGCGAACGACGTCTAGCCTACTCTACCATATTACAACGCCCAATTCTTCAAACTGCGATTTTGAGTTGAAATGGTCTGTTCACATGGCAGTTATAGGTGACGGACCGATTCTATAGTTAGACCCAAAACTTTTTGAAAAAGGGGCTCACAGGAGTCGGTTCTAGAAATCTCCCTGATAGAATGCACTTTAATTTAGAAGGCAGACGTGTAAAGGAAGCTGCTGAAGACTTGCAGAATAAAACAAAATAGTGACACACACAGGAACACTACAAAAGAGAGATGAAAACAATCGGGGTCGTAACAAAATCTGTCTAATGCCATTTGCCTGTCGTAAATAAACCCAATCAATAACTGGAATATCGCACAAAACACCGCAAGTACACAATAGTAGGAATTCTGAATAAACGAAAAATGGCCATGGCCAAAGCGAACTGACAATAAAGAAGCTGGTATTGTAATACCACTTGCTATACCCAACCCATACAAAACAGCGATCACATAAATGGTCGTCATGTTTAACACTAGTATAACCATTGCACAGGCACAGACGGAGGCAAAGGATCCGCACAGCAGAATACCAAAACCGTTTCGACTAGAACCAAATCTGTCGAACAAAAGACCAAAGGCTATTCTGCCTATTACGATAGTTATGGATAAAACGTAGACCACATACACGGGGACCTCCACACCTACTGAGTAAGATATGAACAATAAACTATTCATGAAAGAATACATTACTGCGTAGTGAATACCGGATGGCCAGAAGATCAGGTGAAAATCACGTGATTTAATGATATCAGTAAACCGGCTTTCCGTTTCGGTTTTCCGTGTTGATACATCCAGTGAAATCAACTCCTGTTCTTCTGACATTTTGTCCATCGGTCCATGAAGGAAGAAACAGATAGCGATAGATCCGGCAAAGCTCAGGGAAAAAGCCAAGAAAAAGTCCTGTATATTTGCCTTGAACACGCACAGAAAGGCAAGACCATAAAACAGTTTGGATGAAGCAAGAGACGCAGAATAAAGGCCTATAACCTTTCCTGTATGCTTTATAGGAACGTTGACCAACGTGATGGCGGCCATCTTGGTACTACCACATACCTGAGCCAAGCCTGCAAATTGAATTAGAAAAGCAAATCAACTTTGAAGAGAAAGAAAAAAAAATGCTTATTTGGTATTCTTGCGAATTGTTGTACAATTCCTATTCACTATCGAAAGTTACCTTGTCCATTACCAGATTGAACAAGACTCTTGAATCAGACTCTTCTAGGGTTAACGTCGACCACGGCTAGATAGTCTGGTAACACTGCACGTGGATAACTGCACAAAAAGGCCGTTATATGCACCGGTTATCTTACGGTTGCTTTTCTGATAGGTAAATTTAAAAACAAAATTTCAAATATTAAATCGAACCCATGAACTTTGTACATATTTACAAATAAATTAATTTGATGTTTATTTGTTGAAGTGGAAAAGTATTCAGTCCGACTGACCTATTTGCTTTACTTTTTTCTGTTGATGCGCACAAAATTTTATGATAAATAAAGTATGACCTCCTTAAGGTTCCCGTCTGAGGGACTTCTGCAGTGGAATATATGTGATCTAGTGTTGTTCCGGGGTCAGTGGCGTAGGCACTATTAATATAACTATGTATCGTTGTGCTGCCATGGAAACCAGAATTTAATTTGAATTACCCCATTTCAAGTAGGAATGAAGTTTAATGTCAGGCAAATTTTCCTAAATTTAAAAATCTGGTGTTAAGCGGCATGGTTTTTATCTGTTCACGTTGTCTGTAATACTATTATTATGTATCATTATGTTGCCATAGAAACCAGAAATTTGATTGGAGTTGTCCTATTTTGTATAGGGATGTAGTTTTGAGCAAGACCAATGTGTCTTGCAATATGGTCTGTCAGCACCACCCTGAGTCGAATTCCAATCACCTACCAGGCTTTTTAAGGTGTGGATGAAGTGTACGTCCGTTGTCAGGCAACCCTAATCCATTACTAGATCTACATTATTTAACGGATTCACCATGATAGACTGCATTTTGTAA
This sequence comes from Mopalia ciliata, assembly GCA_034783835.1. NCBI lineage: Eukaryota > Metazoa > Mollusca > Polyplacophora > Chitonida > Mopaliidae > Mopalia > Mopalia ciliata. The sequence continues at coordinate 5,014 of JAVFBW010181286.1, forward strand.
CCATCAAATACCATTTAGCTTTTTAACACAGACTGGGAACTTTAGGACAAACCCGCACCATTACTGTCTTACCAGGAAGTGACGAAGGGGCTCTACTTTACAGGTGCATACAGATTTGAAAATGTGTTGAGTAAATGAACATAAAACTGAACAATTTTATTCATTTAAAAATGAATAAACTTGTTAGTATATTTATAAGTTATTTGTTTGCTTGGTTTGGATGACTGGTATCTTTAAAAAGAGAATTGGATTGATGTACAGCTCAAACGCTAAAACGGCGTAAATTGTGAGGTCATATAGCTAGACAAATTACACATGTATAAATACACCGGGACTATGCTTTGATGTAATTCAGCTGTAGATCAATCCAATTCCCTTTTTAAAGATATCAGTCACTCAAATCAAACAAACAAACAAACACATTATTAAAATGCTATCAAGTTTAATTTGTTGGATTTATGTTGACCTAAATAAAACACATTTTCAAATTTTTAAGGGACTGTCGCTTTTTGTAAAAGTAGCGCCCTCTCGTCACTTCCTGTGACAGTAATAGTGCTGGTTATCCTAAAGTTTCCAGTCTGCGTTAAAAAGCTAAATGGTTCCTGATGGTTAAAAAATGTGCTAAATGTAATTTACCAAATCTTAACATCTAAACAAAGAGCACTTACTCATTAGGAAAACCGTAACAGCGAGAAATCCACTGAACTCTGTGAAAAACTTATTAAAGATGGTGGCCAACCACATAACTAGGGCAGACAGAGTACCTAGGAACCATATAAAACCATAACCAGCTTCGTATCCGAATTTTTCAGAGATAACGGGTTCACATATATTAAATGCTTCCCCGATCATTACTGCCGATGAAACTATTTCCACTGGAAGTAAAAGATAAAGAAAACAATGTTAGTGGAATAATTCTTGGGCGATTTCGTCTGTGTAAATGTAATCCCACCTGTACCGGGTACCACGATATTTCACGTTAATCACATTCAACATTCGAGAAAACGATATGGCCCGGTAATCGTAAAGTTGCTTTTTTCAAAGGTTACTTTTAAAAACACATTTCCAACATTAAATTGAACACAAAACTCATGTATTTATTTACAAATAAATTCATTTGAGCTTAATTTGTTGAAGTTGAAAAGTATTCATTCAATGACAAAAGTAACCTCGTTATGATACTTCATACAAAGCTCCAACTGTCTTCTGTTACAATGACGAGTGCCCTAATTACTCCTGAAACAACCAACTGTGTTGTTTAGTAATGAAATAATGCAATAACTGATAAAATATCAATTTGATGGGTTGCTGGAGAGCTAATTTGCATAAAACATGAAGAAAGGAAAGAACAGTGAAAACATAAACACTTAATTTTTAATACAGAAACTTGGTATTTTCGGATCAATATATAAGTAAATAATTAAAAGAAAACAAATACAGTATAAGCTAATTACAATATGGAATTTAGGACTATAGGTTAATTTGATTCGCGAAATCAGATACAGTTTCAAGTAGATCACTTTAGTCGTCTTGTTAAAAATGATTTTAAAGACAATCAAAACTAAGGCAATATCACACGATTGATATACTCATTAGAAGCACGTGACAATGTTCTTGCGGAAATTTCAGAACCCCAAATAGGCTAAAAGGTTCCGAAAAGGTTTCTGATTGAAGGTTCAGAACCCTTAGTAAAAAACAAAATATTCACTTTTGTAATCTAACTCATCTGATGCTGTTTTACTTTAGTGTCCGTATTTTATTTTTAGTGTTAAAATTCCTATTTACAGTTAGAGGCAATATTTTATTTTTAGAGTTAAAGATTTTTTTTTACATTTTGCGTTATTTTTTTCGGGGGGTTTTACAGTCGGTTTTACATTTAGGGTTGTTTTTTTACTTTTAGAGGTAGTTTTACATTTAGTGTTAGTTTTAAATTTGGGGGTTGTACAACCTCCCTTTTCTGAATGTGTGGTGAATTAAACAGAATTAATTATCTCTCTTGAGCAATAACTTTGATTTAAGTTTTGAATGAAATTTAGAAAGGGAGTAACATAATTATACAATTCCTGGAAAACCACTTCTTGTCTTGTAGGATTTTGATATACGGGGTATATTTATATATCTATCCCATTTTGCTGTCCGGAAGCCTATTTAACGGCGTATTTTAGAATGCGCATTGTTTCTTGTAGGCTATGACATTTAAAAACGATATAAAATAATACTTACCATGAGTTTGTGTCAAATTAAAGGTTGTTTTTAGTTTTATTGAGTACACAGTAAACGCCATAGGCAAACCAAGCAAAATCGTGGCAAAAACACTGCAAAGTACTCCCAACCAGAGAAGTTCCTGTCGCCCCATTCCGGTTCGTCCGGCTTGACGAAAAGCTATAGTTGGGGTGCAGCTGAATGTAGGTTGTACTTTTCTGTCAATCAGTTACAAGCGTCTTGCATCAACCCGATTCGATCAACACACGCCAGGTGGGACTAGAATCAACACAAAAGAATTACATTAAACTCTCATTCAAAAAAGCCACTGACACATCAGCAACTATCTTCAAAACCCCAAAATACATTTTCTGACAAAGGGGTTCCTATTAAAGGTAGTTGAGATACATATACAGTATTTGAGACACGTTAAATGACGTACATGTTTAAAATGCTGGTATGAGTAAAAATGGCACATCTTGCCGTCAATGCTGTAAAATTGACATGATATGCCGACTCTATTCTAGCTATGTTACATGAAGCTTCCTAAACTTCCTAGAAAAAGCATATCGCTAACAGGATTTGGCTCTTCACCGTCCAATATATAACAATTGCATGGCCTTACCCTGACTTAACCTTTCTCAGTTTCTTGGCTGAACACTTTTAGGTTAGACGGACACATAAAACGACCCAACGTCCCTTTTCATGTCAAAATCAAGCATTCCTCAGCAGTACCACACAAAAATGTCTTCCCCGATAAATTAGGACATGCGCATTCAACGTTATTTAGCATTCAAAGAAAGGCCTTGTCTTTCAAGGTTTGGTACAGCTGCACCTCATGTCTCTATATACTGTACAGTCTATATTAGATACGTAGTCTCACTTAACTACATTCTAGATATCCAATAACGACGAGGCGTTAAACCCTGTTACTGGTTTAGGTAATGTAGTGTAATGTCTGAGTATGTATCTATAAATAGCAGTTAAAATAAAAAAACGACTTAATGGCACATTGCTCCAACAAAGCTAGTGTCATTTCTGTATTCAAACACATAACAAAAGCCCTAATTACGATGCTCAGAAGCAAACAAATAAAAATCATATTTGCGCAGGTAGCGTGACGGTATGGATGTAATCGAGTTCTCGCGAGAGTTCCAATATTGGACGAGAGGCAGTCGTCATATAAGTGAAATACCCTTGAATGTGACGTTTTACCCCTATCAAACAAACTAACAGAGATAGATAACTTTTTTAAAGACTCCCACAACACTGGCGATAAACAAAAACAATAAAAAAGAATTAAACTGTGTGATAATTCAATCAACATTTTTCTGCAATAATAAAAAGACTTGTAACCGGGTATATTGTATTAAAAGTACAGGATGATTAAACAAGCCAGCATTATGATTGATTTGATTTAATTAAACCAAATGTGAATTCCCAAACTAACACAGATTCACAGAACCGCCTCCCCCCCTAAAAATCCCCTGAACGAAACAAACAAAACAGAAGTAAAAGAGACAGAAAATAACACTGTGCAATAATGTCATAAAAACCGCATTCACACAAACAACCCCCCCCCCCCCTCCCAAACATTCACAAACAAAAATCAGAGTATCCAACTTTTCATCCGCGTACATCACATCCCTCATCTGTCCGAATGAGGCAATGAACATATATTCACAAGTGAAATATCATTAGCTAGCGCTAACCAGGTCAATCTTGGCAATTATGAGTTACACCGAAATAATAAAATCAAGATATTATCAGCATATTTGTTTAGGAGAACGGAAACATACAAAAGCATGTTGACCAAGGGGACACAACTCTCCCAAGAATAATCAACGCCGTTTGAAATATACTGTTCCCGACAGTAAATAGCTAAAAATAAGTAAAAAATATATGAGTTTAATTCTAATTTTTCATATTCGAATTTTATATACCAGTCTGCAGTTCGTCGACTGAGTGCCATAGCCCTCAGTCCGACATTTACAAGATTATATAGAGCTAACTAGTAAATTACATAGATACTAATGGCGCCATAGACCACAGGTTCCAGTTCGAAGTCCCACAACACATTTTGCAGACCGCACTTCGCTTTCCATAATTCGATAAACGCAGTTATGAGTATGTAGTTTATAGTTTGCTATTTGATATTCATAGCATAATAATGACGATCCTCGAAGCAGCAGCAGAGACTATGTAGATGTTTTCAATGGCAGTTACGAAAATTGTACCCAGATCACGGTGTCTGTAGTTCCCAATTTGTTCACTGGGTGTGTTATACACAATCCGCGCTTCGTAGTCCCTTATTGGCAGTTCAAAGTATAGTCTCTCACGGCAGTCCGTAGTTAGGTAGTAAGTTGTCCGCGTTTCGTATAGTCAGCAGTTCGCACTCTACAGTTCACATTAAGCAAGTACGTAGTTCTCATTACAGAATATGCAATTTGCATTTTAAAAATCTAGTTCGCAATGCGCAGTTAGTAGTTCGCATTTCAAAATCCTTATTCTGCGAAAGAGTGTGTGAGATTGGGAGGGGGGGGGGGGGGGGGGCCGGGGTCTGCCCCGCGGACCACATGCATAAACATCTTCAGTATGGCACAGAACACCAATCAATCAGGCAGACATAAAGATAAAATTTCCTTCGTTTATTTTAGCTACTGAATTTATTGTACTCGCATCATATCAACTGACTACAGTTGCGATTTTTCGCTTAATTAACTTTACTATCAATGTAGTTATTCTAGGAAATTCAATCAGATGCAAAGTATATTAAAACCTATTTCAGCGTATGAGTGAGTCACACAATGTGGATCGGTCAATCGCGAGGATGATTTATACGAGGTTTTCTGCAGTAGTTAGGCAAGGCACAGTGTGAAGAGACCATCAAACGTCATATAAGTAAAATATCCGTGAGTACGACGTTAAACCCCAATCAAAAAGTAGTCGGAAACAACGTGTTTAATGTTTGTTTCACGTAGTTTTATGAAACTTTGCAGTCGCATACTGGTTAAGAGCCTCTATATTAGGCTAGATCGTAAGCGAACAATCTTCAGAATAACACTGAACACCAATGAATCAAGTAACGACTACTTAACCCACGTCCGCCATCATCTGTATTCTATTTTAAGGTAGATGGAAGCAATGGTGGCTCTCGATGACTTAACTAGATTGCTCATTGTGCCTCAAGTACTCATTTATTCCTCTCGATGGTACACAAGCTGTGAAATGTGATGGTTGTAACACATGCGGCTTCCCGTCAGTTGTTTTAACCTATTGTACTTAGATCTTGTCAACTGACTCAGACAGCGAAACAGTTGTGATTTTTATGTCGGTTTGATTGCTTTGATAGAGATTTAACCTCGTTTTCAAAGATATTTCCCCCCGTGGGGGAGCGGGTGGGCCGTTTAACACCAGCAGGCCCTGTAGAATAATGCTCCCCCGGCTTCCTCAGTCAA
>JAVFBW010181297.1:0-10671 GCA_034783835.1 Mopalia ciliata
CCCCCCCCCCCCCGTGCGTCTTTCTTTATCTGTAGTTATGAAATGATTATGTTTATTGCATGTAAGTGGAGAGTTTCATAATAAAAACACAATATACATCCAACTACTAAATCAATGTAGAACACATGCTTTAATACAGATCTAAAAACATTTATCTCTTACTATTGTTATTTAGGAGGATTTTCATGCTATTAGTTTTAGCGAATTATGTGTTAGCCAAAATTGTTAACATTGTTTTTCTATATAATTATTTTGTTACGATTGAAGGGCGTAATCTCACAGTTCAGGACGTCTACCTATATTTATGAATTGTATAAATGTGTACACAGCAATCACATTTCTGTAAATATTATAGAGATCCTCATGCTAGTAGAGATCATGTTAAACCCATGGGTGTTCAATCTAATATCAGTGGTAATGACAATTGTAATAATATCAGTAATAATTATATTGTCTTATCGGTGGCAGACGTGAGCATCGAGTTGAGGGTGGTGATCGATCGCATCATATCAGACATTTCTTTATAAAAACATGTGCATTGCAATAAGATAGACGCTGTCAATTTAGAACCAGTCATGTGTTTAATAAGCAGACAGTTTTGTTAAAGACAAAGGCATAAAGCCCAACTAGATCCTGTCGGTATAATTTATGTGGAAGATTGGAGAAAGGTGACGTATTATTTGCCTTTATTATCCATTTGGAATAGTCACGATTGATAGATTTGTCAAGTTTCTGATGCCTATAGGCCTGTACCACTCTGGAGTATATATACATCTCACTGGAGATATTAAACAAACGTATCTTCCTGCACTTCACCTTGTCTTCTGGATTTCTATTACCAATAATAAGACTTTTTATCTGACGTTGCTGTTAATAAAGACACAATGTTACCGACTTCTGACGTAGAACCTATGTACACCCTATGGGATATTGAGACGGGTATTTCTACTGTCAAATATGCTTTTTGTCAGTAGGTCCAGCCTCCTCATCAGACATATCAAATATTTACACTGGAGGATTATCTGTGATTATCTATGATTTGCTGATTTAAACTGTCCCAACTGGAGAAAAATTAGGCTCCCAACATCATGGAAATACTTCACATCTTGGTAGAGCTTGTATCAATTTTTGTTGGAATACACCGCCGCATATAAGTGAATTACCTTTTAGCACGGCACAAAAACCACAATCAATCAATCAAAACTGAATCTGCTGCTTCTACCTTAAGTTTAATTTCTTTCTCATTAACAGTTTCTTTCTTTATCATCTGACAGCAAGAGATGATTGTGTTGAATTCATGGTGTCTTCAGATCATGTGGAAAGCACAATGTCGCCATTACTTGTGTTCCTTATTCGGTTAAATCGACAACATGGCAAAGAATGCTTAATGATGTGTGCTGGCTGCGTTTGCTATTTTTGGTCCAAATGTATGTTACGATACTAGTTCTGGAAATAAGAGAAGATGTGTTCATCCAGATAAAAAACTTAAGCTTAGTTTCCCCCATTCAATAAAATCTCCGAGTGATTTCAAATGATCGGCATTGGAACAAGTTTATCCAGAAAAGTTTCATTGGAATTTGTGATGGCTTCATAAATTTTTACCAAAGAAATATCCACGTGGGTTGATTTAATTTGTGAGTCTTTATTATCTATCAACTAGATAATATTCGATTATGCAACTCAACTAATACCAAGTTCTTAAACAAATCGTTTGACACGCCATGATGCATTTATATCATGTTAACGTGCTTCTTCGAGTATAAAATGACATCAAAGAAGGGAGGAAAAAACAATTTTTCCTCGATGTATGAAGGAGTTTATTGCTATGTAGGACGTTGGAGCTATCGATTGTTAAAAACCAAAGAACTATAGACAGGTTCTTAAATGAAATTGGAAGAATTTTAAAGCCTCTCTCGACTTTTCTTTTCCGAAACACTTCAGCTTTTTTTCGGCTTGGGTTAGACTTGATATGGTGACGAAGTTACTACTATAACTGATGATGTGTAGCATTATGAAATAAAGTCGATACAGGGTTATGTGTTAGAAAATGTAATTTGATATCATTGAGAAAAATCCATACAAATCTGCGGATGTCAACAATTGGTTTCCTTAAATACAATCTGTAAGTCATCAAGATTAGATAATTTCAGTACACAGAGTCTCTAACGATCCGCCTATTAATCCTTTCAAATGGAATGGAATTGTGTATTTAATTAAATGACATACAATAAGAGCTTCAATAATAACAAAGTGCAATACTCGAAACCTTAAGGATGAATAAGCCTTTTGAGGTCAAAATTGTTCATTTGTTACCTTTGTTGATAAGAAGTTCTCCTCTTTGTTCTGCTTTTTGTGAAAAAGTTATATAAAAATTCCAGATACAAGTCAATTAATCTCAAGTTTGAACAGTTTGATTCTGTTCTTTGCAAGTATACATCTGAACGGGTTTGGCAGGATTTCTAACACTTCATTTTTTGTGGCGATTTAATATTCCATTCTGTTGTCTCAAAAACCCTTTGCAATACTTCTGTGAAATTGGCATATTTATTAGTGACGTAATAATTCAGCAAAGGGTATCTCAAATTATGTTTGAATAGCTCTCTCTTTATAACATTATTCATAAAAATAATTTTATATTATTATGAAAATTGTACTTTCTGCATAAAAAGATGAATTATTGAAACATTAATCCGAATTTTTCAAATTTCAGATAAAATTGCTAGATTATTATATCAATTAAAACATGCTAATTTTACAGATATAGCTCAAGAGGTTCTCGAGAGATAAAAATTAAATTTCGGCTAAATACTAATGTGATCGAAATCGTGCAAAACGAATTCAGCTATACACTTTCAAAGAACTGAAACAAACTTCTCAAATTAAATTACTTCCAAGTGAAAAGTTTATTTATGTTTTCACTAAATGCAGGACAAAACACAGAAAGTTCTATTAAAAAACTAACACAAATACACACTTTACTCCTTCGAATGGGCTAACAAATACAAATGATTATATGTTGGCGGTTTGTTCACCATTAAACCTGCATGAATGACACCTATAACCACATATAATCAAACCGTTGTCATCTTGATCAATTATTCGCACGACAACAAAAAATACATTCAGTCTTAACCTTATTATTAACAGCCTGTATTGGGTTTGTATTGACAAGATGAAGTACAGATTATAATAAAAGGAATCAGCTGTTGCACTCACGAACAGTTAAACAAATTGTGTTTAATATTATTACGAATTAATATGAATTCCGGCTTGTGTTACCAATTTCATAATGCTTTCCTTGGTGGGGTAGAGTATCAGTTTTGTCAACATATCGAGTACTGTCCAAATCGAATATTACCGCGGAGCAGTGGAGTTGTTTCAAGAAAAAAAGCCGTCAGGAGAGGCTTGAAAGTCTTCTAATTTGATTACTGACCTAGGGGATATATCTCAGGTGTCTAACAATCGATAGCTCTAGCCTCATCAAGCGGCATTTTTATCTTGATGTGTTTTTCCTGCTTGCTCTCATGACTTGTGAAATATTCAAACTAGCTTATTGATAACTTGCTTTGTCTCTTCAATATTTCGTGTATTTCCAAGGCAGGCTATAGTGTTACATCATAGTAATATAAAACAAAATGATGGCGTCTCATACGAATCATAGAATCCTAAACCTAAAATAACGGAATGTGCACTGTTGACTCTCTGTGTATCTTTTAGTTTAAAATTGCATAAAAATCAATAGTTGTATTACCTGTTTGTTTGTTTGTAGCTATTACTTCTGGTTATCTAATGACCACAAGAATTGAATAAACACAAGCACACTGTAGAGACTAAATTACATTTCAATGGAAAAAAGTTCTGCACTGAGACTTTATTTTTCAAAAATTCCACTAAAAATTTCTAAAGGAGTTTATTGCTATTGAGTTACACAGAATGTGTTATACTATTAGTTGCTGACGTTTTGCGACGTTTTTCCAGAACTGTCATAAAAGTCCATACACCCTGCTGTGTTTGCCGTCCCAGTAACCTCCCCGGACAGCTAACGCTGCCATCACAACACATGCAGCTTTCAGGCACATCAAAAGGGCCTATTACGCTGCACAACATGGCCAGCACAAAGAGGTTTCTGGTATTTTAGTTTTATTAAAATTGAGCCATTGGAAAGCAGATATGTTTTGAACCAACTCTCGGCCAACCAAAAACCGATTTCGAAAGTACTCTTTATTACATTTAGAATATTAAATTTGAAGCGTAGGCTGCCGCGTTTGTTTTATAGTACCCGCGAAGTCTTGTGGCATTCGAAATCTCCTGGGGTGTACGAGATTTTACCCCCAGCAAATTGACCAAGCAGAACACAATGAGTTTGGTTGACGGATAATATGATCATGTATCCGTGGTATTTAATAACACCATTTCACAGATGAAGTGCTCATGCTCGCTTCACTTGTGCTCGGTCAGCCCAATATACCAGGGTATGTTTCCAGCGCCCAGTGAAATATAAAACCGATCATTGGATAAAACTTGAGGTTTGTATTGAATGGAGGGAATGAAGCTAAAACAAATTGTAGACGAGTACAGCGTATTTTGTTTACAGGACTCGTGACTGTTCCAACATTTGTACCGCAAATCGCCCACACCGTCGACTTATTGTCAATTTGCCGAATCAGTCATAGGAGTTAAATTGGCATCGCGCGTTTCTCCTATCAGTAATCGAAATCTAAGTTGGATAAAGTTTTATCAAAGAAATATAATTACATGTTTGCATTCCACGTGTGTTTATTCAATCTGGCGAGTCCTTAAAATAGCTATCAACTAGATTTAATATCAAATTGTGCAACTCAGCGAATACCGAGTTTTATCAAGTGTTAATTTGGCAGGGAAACAAAAAAATTAGCAACATTTCTACTATACATTTTCTGTCCAAGAGCCTAAACTAAATCGTGTGACATGTGCCATGATGCATTGATACTATGGTTTTGTGCTTCCTTGAATAGCACATGCCATCGTTCATTAAAAACCACATCGATGCACAAAACAGGACGTTGAAGCTATCGATGTTTAGAAACCAAAGATTTATAGGCAGGTTCTTTAATGAGATTTTAAGAATTTTTAAGCCTCTCTCGACTTTTCTATTCCGAAACACTTGAGCTCTTCCCTGACAATATTCGGCTTGGGTTGTGGTTAATATGGTGACGAAATGACTACTATAACCGATATGTATCATTATGGAATAAAATCGATACACGGGTTTGTGTTAGAAAATGAAATGTGATATCATGAAGTCCAGTCCCTATACAACGCTCAAATGTCGACAACTGATTCCCTTAAATACAATCTGTAAGTGCTCGAAATTATATAATTTCAGTGCATGGTGTCTCTAACAATCCGAATATGAATGCTTTGAAACTCACTGACTTAAAAACAAACATTGTATATGTCCATTACGACAGAACAATTTCGGCCCTCGAAGGGATTGTCCATTCTTAAGATGGCGATAACAAATAACACTGATTATATTTCGACATTTTTGTACACCATTGATCTTACAGGAATGACACCCATAACCACATACAATTTAACCGTCTGATCTATAAGTCGCATGACAACAAAAAACATGTTACGTTATACAATATTTAATGACATCACATAGTCTAAGCGAGATAACCTTATTCTTCACAGAATGCATTGGATTTTTATTGTTTTGATGAAATACGGATTATATTAATCAGCTGTCGGAATCATTAACAGTTACACAAATTGTGTTTAATATTATTACGAATTAATATCAATCTCCGACTTGTGTTACCTATTTCATCATGTTTCACTAGGTCGGGTAGAGTAGCAGTTGTTCCATCATATCAAGTACTGTCCATGTCGAGTATTGCCGAGAAGCAGTGGAGTTGTTTCAAGAAAATAAAAAGAAGTCGGCAGAGGTTTGAATGTCCTATAATTTGATTACTGACCTTTGGTATATATCTCAGGTGTCTAACAATCGATACCTCTAGCCTCATCGATCATATATCATGCAGAAAATTTATCTTCATGTGTTTTTTCCTGCTTGCTCTCATTAACTGTGATATATTCAAACTAGCTTATTGATAACATGCTTTGTGGTCTAAAATAGTTTGTGTATTTTCATGGAACACTGTAGTGTTATATCATAGTAATATAGAACAAAATGACGGCGTCTCTAGCTATTACCTCTGGGTATCTAAGACCTCAAGAATTGAATAAACTCAAACAAACTGCTGAGATTAAATTACATTTCCAAGGAAAAAAGTTTTTGCAAAGAGGCTTTATTCTTCAAAAATTCCACTAAAAATATTCTAGATCAATTTGTTCCTATTGAATTAGACAGAATGTGGTATTGCGATCATGAATATGTGTGACTTAATCAGGTCATCTCACAGATGAAATGATCGTACTCTCTTCTTATTGTACTCGGTCAGCCTCATGTGAGAATATGTTTCCAGCATCCCGTCATATATAAGACCGATCATTTGATACAACTTGGGGATTTTATTGAATGGTTGATTTCATTGATTCACTGGTGTTTCACGTCACATTCAGTGGTATTTCAGCTACGCTAAGTCTCTTTCTCTCGAACTTTCTTTATTTAAAGGCAAATTTCAAACAGACTGCCCCCTTGGCAGTAAGGTCAAAAAAGAAACAGATCAAACGATAAAGACATACATTAGCTCATACTATATACCTCCATCCCTTGCACGGCATCAAAGCGGTTTGCCAGAGAAACTGACTCAGACCCAAGGGACTTGCTTGTTGATGATTTCAGGGGTTCAACCCTCTCCATGAGGCTGATTAAACTGTAACGTTTGAACACCGTCCCAGATGGGTTTTTTTTATTTTTTGTTTGATTGTTTTATTATTTTGTTTGATTTGCTTTTTGTGACAGTTTGCGTTGATATGGCAGTTTTCTTGGATGTAGCGGTTTTGATTTGTCTTGTGTTTACCTTAACAACAGAAGGGTGCTCATCCCCAGTGTTTCAACAGACACATACACTTTTCCCGTGGCATTGGCGTAGGACTGGGATGAACTTTGAACTTGTAAGACAGAGGCAAGGCGGCGTGCCTTGATAAAACTAACGTTATTTTCCGACTTATTTACTTGCATTCGCTTTTCTTTCGTGAAATGACAACAGTCTTTGGAGGAAGCCATATGGGTCTCGTGGCACTTAGAACATTTTATTGTTTTGTTGCAGTTGAAGCCCTCATGGCCTTCTGCAAAGCAACGATAGCATACCAAATCACCTACACACTAAGTCTTACCGTGTCATAATTTTTGACACTGGAAGCACATTGTTGGGTTGGGGATGATAACAAATTGAGGAAAAATACAGCTTCTTTCATTTAGCGAACCCATGCCTGTGCCTACATTTGATCCACAAAGAAACGCCGCTGTGGACATGTTGTCGATTTACCGAATCAGCCAGAGTCTTAAAATGGTAATCGTGCGTTCCTCTTACTACATTATTTACATCGATTAAATCAGTAATACCGACATGAAACGGTTGTTGTGCCATTGTTTTTACCAAATGTTTTGAAGGTTTATTTGCTTATTTAATGTGATACTGACGCTATATTGCTTTTATTGGTCGTTAAGTTTAATGTTATATAGTCGAAGAATATCATAAACCTTCATAACACTTTATATAATGCTATCTTCGATATCAATCTTCGACTCGTGAATTTAATATCAGTATGCTTCACCCGATCGGATAGAGTAGCAGTTTTTAATGTTCAGTCCAAGTTGAATATAACCGAGAAGCTTGTCTTGAAGGATTCATGGAACAAAGCAGTTCAGAGAGGCTTGAAAGTCTTCAAACTTGATTCCAGATATTGGGGATATATCTCAGCTATCTAACAACCGATAGCTCTAGCCTCATGGGTCATGCATCGAGCGGACACTTATATTCATCTTGTTTGAGTGGCATTTAGAAGCTGGTGAATTAGTAAGACATGACGACTGTTATGGATGTACAACTTCTGAATATAATTGGGTAGCGACGTTTCGATCTCGATGCTAAGATAGCTTGATAACGGTCTTAGCATCGAGATGGAAACGTCGCTACCCAATTATATTCAGAAGTTGTACATCCATAACAGTCGTCATGTCTTACAGAGAATTATTGTATTTAGATTTTGTCAACGTGATTTGCAGATCAAAGGCTTAGCATAGATCAACCCGAAAGATAAATGCGCGATTTTTCAGCCACGTTGTTCGAATCATGATAGAGGCAAACATAATGTTGTTCTATTTTTCTACATGATAAAATAAATATATGTTGTTGTTGGCATATCCTATGCTGGTTAATTTATTTGCGTAATATTAAGTTTATATACCGGGAAAACAATAGACAAACAGACAATATATTTTGTACGACACCCACAGCCTCCCGTTGATCCAAATATTCACCGTTTCGGCACATATCACCACCTCCCTAGCTCTTTCTCCCTCTGACGCCGCAAAGACAGACGCAAAAGGTTACAAATGTGGTCTGCCTGTAAGGAACAATACGAGAAATAATTTACTGAGTGCACCGAGTGTACGCATATCTCGACTTGATAACTCATGTTTGGTTAGTAGTTCCATTTACGGTAAATAAATAAAATGCTAGTAGAATTTGACAAAATTTGAAGTGTCTTGAATAGGCTTTGGTCTGTTTGTTTGATTGGGGTTTAACGTCGTACTTAAAGTCATTTCATTATTTGATGGCGGTTTGTACACTTCACCTAAACTTATTCGTGTAGAAAACCAGAAGGTAACCTCGAATGTGACTCGCTCATATATCTAATGGTCGACAGGGGGACTCGATCCGGCGAACGAAACATCGCAGCAGGTTCAGTTTAGTAAGCGCACACGCTATCACTAAGCCACGGCCACGGGCCTAAATAGGTTTTGGAATTTTGACCATTAATTCGGTCTTTTTGTAAGTTAGCACTACGGAAACCAAACCAAGTCAATAGTGTATAGTTGATACTGATTTTGTTTAATATACATGTAATGTCGTTTCCAGCACCATATACTCTGTAATATACGCACTGATGAAACTAAATGGATTTGTTTGTTTGATTGGTGTTTAACGTCGTACTCAAGGGTATTTCACTTATATGACGACGGACAAAAATACAGAACATCACAAACAAACCTGCTTCCCGTTTCCCTTTAGCTCTGCGAACACCAGGATAACAGAAAGCAACCTCTTTTCTCGCCTCGAACGATCGGCCGAGGAAGCCGAAGGAGTATTCGCAAGGCCATGGCCCACCTCACATTTTGCTATTTATTCTTGGAATTTTCTAATCAAATTTTCACTACAGTCAATTTTAATATTTACCTTCAAATAAAACAGTAAGAAACAAATTTGTCAATTTTAGCGCAAGTGGTTCAGCAAAAGTTTCATTAATATCCCTGTCAGTTATTCGGAATGTGACAAACTGACACGACCAAGCGGTATCAATATTAATGTGTCGCTTTGTTGGAAAATAATTCTTTCCCACATCCTTAGTTACAAATTTATAGCATACATGTAGCTACGTCTGATGCATACTGTAGTGTTCAATCTCTTTAGATAAACAATACAAATCGCATAAGATTTGGTTTCTAACTGATCGGAGAACTCATGCAAAAATCTGCAACAGATTCTGTGCCGAAAGTTGCTAAAATTTCTAAAAATGTTTTTGCATCATTTCACATTTGTATATTATAAGAATGATGTGTGCATACTAATATTGCCACTTTTTTTAAAACGAGTTTTCTGAAAGATATACTTTGTAATTTGATACGAGTGCATTACACTAGACAGACAATACAAAAGTAAAAGTAAAAAAAAAGTTCAAAACGTTGTACAACTACTGTATCAAAACAAACTGATTCATTTTGGTGTTACGGCAGTAGATTCAGGGAAATAAAGTCCCATTCAGACAAGAACTTACAAAATATTTATACAATCTCCTAAAATGGAACAAACTCCGCGGATAGTTTGAGAAATTCTCGCGAGAATAGGATTGTAAAGAGTGGCGATGATAACACGTTAATAACTATCTCGCGAGATTTGACCGGTTGACGAATAAAGACGTTGCAGAACTATACTTGACTGGGGTAATAATTCCAGTTTAAACAATGCAATATTAAATAAGATCCCGCCCAACAACACACAAATAAATATAACGTGCATCAGCATTTAATTCGTGTCGATTTACATGAATTTCATATTCTAAGGAGACAACAAAAATAAGCCAAGGAAGTTTTTTGTGACAAGTTACATGAAGGTTGACAGAAAACAGACGCTTTCCTTGGGCCTATAAAACGGTGTCTTTTACAGTACAATTCACATTCGTATTCTGTTGTTTGTCGTGTTTACGTTGCAATTGTTGTGTCGAAAATGCATTTCTCTGTTCTGATTATTACCGTCTTAGTCGGATACTCGTCCTCTATGTCTCTGAAAGCATGGACCAAAGAGACCGAAGAATTAATACTCTCTTTTCTCCGCTCTCCTGAAGTCTACGCAAAAAGCGACGGCGAGACTATTCCGAAGTTGGCTGGTTCATTGGGCATGACTGAATACATGAAATATATCCAAAAAGCCAATCTGATGACCGAATTGGAATCCACAGGTACCCTGTCTTTGTTTTAAACCTTGTCCTGGTTTTCAT
>JAVFBW010181319.1:0-10670 GCA_034783835.1 Mopalia ciliata
GTATTTCTGTCCGTCGTCATATAAGTGAAATACCCTTGAGTACGACGTTAAACACCAATCAAACAAACAAACAAACTGTATTGTCATGTGAGGGTCATGTATTTGTCCTGTGATGTCTCTGTATTGTCCTGTGAGGGTCCTGTATTTGCCCTGTGATGTCTCTGTATTGTCCTGTGAGGGTCCTGTATTTGCCCTGTGATGTTTTTGTTTGTTGCCAGTAGTGTTGAGGATGATTGTCTTCACCCATTGGGCTGGCATGCCATCATATCAGTGAAATGACCTTAAATATGGGGTTAAACCACAATCAAACAAACAAATGAACGATTTCCTCAAACAAAATCTTCTTGGCAGAAGACATTATCTTATACACTGTGCCATACTGTTGTGTACTGTACTAATCACTGGGGGAATCTATATTCTTATTCGCAAAGGCCAGCCCTTCAGTGTCACATGGCATAAATATCAAGAAAAAATAGTCCCTCATATGTTATTAATAGAAGTCCTCACCTGTCGTTTTAAATCAGTATGTCTGTTGGAAGGATTATATAGACCCCAAATGGGTAGGTGTGACTCTGACGTTGCATTCTGGTTTCTTTAAGGCGCTATACTGGTGTTCTTGCCGACAAAGCCAAGTCTTTGTTTGCAGTTGATTTCATGGAGGGATTTCTGTCTAAAAACAAAGAGACAAATGATTACCATGGCAACATAACATTCAAGTGTGCTGATGTCACTAAACTGGAGATGCCTCTTAATAGGTAAGTGATCTGCTATTTAAAATACAGTTAGAAACATAATGTCAATATTTATTATATACATATCTGAAATAGCCGTGACCCCTACATGAGCATGTCCAGCCTGGTTCACCTGACTTTCACCACATATCCCTCTCACCTCTGGGGTGGCACATTTGATTCCCACGCTAACCCTATATGGGTTGGTATGCCAGCAATCTGCGAAAGGTCATGTTTTTTTTAATTTATTTACTACCCGTTTTTCCTCCTGCAATAAATTGAATAATGCTGACCAATGATCTGTAATTGGGATTTATTCCTGTTGATCCAACATCAGATGAATAAATTGTGAAGAATATAGAGGGTCAAATAAATTCAAATATAACTGCTGGAATTTTGGGGCGACTGACATTCTATTATTAGAGGCTAGTGAGGAGCCAGGGATATTTCCTTTTGAAAAATTTACATAGTCCGGGTACTTCCCACATCTGGAATTTTTTCAAATATCCCATGAACTGGTGAAGCTACAATATAGATTTGCCCCCACCATGCTTAACACACAGTAAGCAAGCCCATGGCCGGGGTTAGTATATGTGCTTACTTATCCTACTCCAATTTACCGGGCCCCATGAGGGAGCAGGTGGGCCATGGCCCTGTAGAATACTCCCTCGGCTTCGTCGGTCGATCGTAAGAGGCGAGAAAAGAGGTTGCTTTCTGTTGCCCTGGTGTTCACAGATCTAAAGGGTAACGGGAAGCAGATTTGTTAGTGATGTTCTGTATTTGTGTCCGTCGTCATATAAGTGAAATACCTTTGAGTACAACGTTAAACACCAATCAAACAAACAAACAAATCACTAAATTGGCTGCCACAGGAAAGTCGTGGAGCAAGCCCTGATG
Source organism: Mopalia ciliata (assembly GCA_034783835.1). NCBI lineage: Eukaryota > Metazoa > Mollusca > Polyplacophora > Chitonida > Mopaliidae > Mopalia > Mopalia ciliata. The sequence continues at coordinate 1,629 of JAVFBW010181319.1, forward strand.
ACTTCAATCCCCAGCAAACAAATAAATTAAATCCTAATCAAACAAACAAACAAATTATTGTCCTTCAGATATATTCTATAAGCTGATTATGTTATATGATGCTTTATCACTGATCTCCCTCAACACTAGATAACGCGTTAGCATGATGTGGATGTATAATCCATGAGTTTGAGTCCAGTTGTTGATGATCATGTTAATGAGTAAATCACTGGATCTCGCTTGGGGCAATTGCGTGGATTTGTTTTTTTCCATGGTTTCCTCCTGGTTTTTGGCCCACAGCTGTGGTTAAGTGGTTAGCATGTGTGCTAACTAATCCTATCTCGGTGTTTCGAGTTACGGTTTTCCACCATCATAAAAGAAAGGAACAGTATGAAGTAGACAGTCTGTCATATAAATGAAATCAGAAGTCTGGTTAACTACAAGTATGCGACTGCCATATAGATAACCTAACCACCATTGGGGACCAAGTCTCCTGTTATAACATATCATGTGATGTAGCAGAAAATAAAGTAACCAAAAAATTTAAAGGAACGCAACTTTAAAAATATGGCATTATGGGAAAGTTTTGGTGAAATACAATGTTAAATGCCAAAGAAATAAAATCCTTTTCCACTGTTTTTCATCTGGGAAATGTTGACAATCTGTCATCATATACAATATGAGAGAAATTCCCTTCAGTATAGTGTTAAACCCAAATCAAAGTGAAGGTTATCTAGTATTAACCGGTTCTCAAATTGTGTTACAGACATGGATGAAGACTCGGACACAGAATCCTGGGAGAGTTTTGACGGAGAAGGTCTCGGGATTGAAGAATGTCTTTTCTGTTCTCAGATCAGCCATTCGCTGGAGACAAATCTCAAACATATGACTGATAATCACAGCTTCTTTATTCCGGATGCCGAATATGTCTCTGATCTGGAGGGGCTGGTTTCATATTTAGGTAAATTTAAAAAAAGTTAAAAAAAAGTTTCATTTTTGTTTGACAAAGGAGAGCTATGATTTGGGTTTGATCAGTTTTCGGATAGGTTTGATAATGGAGTTGTTGTTGTTGTTGTCTGGGATGTTTTCCGCGATCCATTGGGTTGGCACGCCATCTTGTGAGTGAAATAACATGGTGTCAAACTCCAATTAAACAAGCAAAGAAAGTACTTCATAATTTATGGTTCTGCTTGTTTCAATTATGGTTGGAATACATTGCCATCATATAAGCGAAATACTCATGAGTACATTATAGGACATAAATCCGTGAAACAATTTGTAGCCATAAAATCAGTAAAATGTATTTGGGGCGGTTACTTCACTCGACAAAACTTCTGTATTTGAAGGTCAGAAGGTCGGGGAAGGTAACCTTTGCCTGTGGTGTAATGAACATGGACGTAGGTTTCAATCTACACAGGCTGTACAAAGACACATGGTGGATAAAGGACACTGTAAAATATTACATGAAGGAGAGTCACTATTTGAGTATGCAGATTTCTACGATTACAGGTTTGTAAATTTTACGTTTCAAATTCCACAAAATAAACTAGACACTTGGGTCACAGATTTTGAGGATTGATCACTCACCCCATAACCCTAAATCTCACCTAATTAAAAATTTAGGTACACTGTTTTCAGCTCTCGCAGAATGTCCAATGTAGCATTATACTAAATAGAATTCACTCTTATAGATATTAAAAATACTCTCCTAAAACCAACCAGGTGAGAAATTTTCAGCTCTCCTATTCATCTCAAAACGTTTACAGGTTACCTATATTAACTCGAGACTAAGATCTATTTAGAAACTTGTCTCTGGGAGTTTATCTAGATTTAAATTAATCAACATTCATGTGACAGCGTGATAACTTTTTAGAAACAAAATTATTAATGAGTGTCAATACAGTAAGTATTATTTAAAAAAGATGGTTAATAACTTAATAAACAAACAATTAGTTCATGAAAATTGAGACAATAGTTTAGAAGTTACTTTGGTCCTGGGACATAACATGTCCATGTAACATTACACAGTGGTATTGAAAATATGCTCTAGTAAGTGTTGCATTAGTAACAATTCCTAGCCTTTTCAGTAAGGTCACAATGCATAAATGTGTTTGACGTCATTTAAAAGCTCCACCATCACAAATGTTGGGATGTGTTTGCAAGGATTAAATTACCTCCATTGCCAATTTCCCAAGACTCGCATTGCTTAAGTGAGTTGCTGATAAGCACCATTTGACTCTATTTGACTGTTCTATTCCAGGAGTAGTTACCCTGATTTTGGCCTTGAGGGTTCTGCAGAGGGTGGGGCGTCAGGGGGTGACATGGAGCTGGCTGTAGACGATACAGTGAGTGAAGCTGCCCCTATAGAGGCTGATGGCTATGAACTCGTTCTTCCTTCAGGTAAACTCAAAATTCTTCGTTCTGGTAAACTCAAAATTCTCCCCTCTGGTAAACTCAGAATTCCTCATTGAAGTAAACTCAAAATTTTTTATTACGAAAAAGGGCTCTATGGCATGCCTGTTGGATAGCTGGACCCTCTTTGTTTTGAAAGCTTTCAGCTAAATATAGAGCATTTTGAGCTGATATACATTAAGAGACTTTTCCTGGCAAAAATAGCTTTTTATCCCATGCTGTAGGGATTACGTCCTCACAACATCCATCTGTCTGTATAGAGGGTGTGAAGAAGATAAAAATAATACCACATAACACAGGTTTATCAAATTTTGGAAACATGTTGGTCTTACACTTAACTTTAAAATGGGGCTGTTCTAATCCAATTTCTCATTTCCATGGCAACCGTATGGTACTTAATGCTGATACAAGCACAGAAAAAGCCATACGCAGGGTTTTCAGATTTTGGAAGCCCTCTTGCTAAGACCAGTTTGTTTGAAGAGTAGCAATTCTGTCTTTATTTACCACTGTGGAGGGAGATCGACTTTCCAAAAACATTTAACATTTTATGGTTGTGCTGTTAAACATACATACATAATTTATGATTTTTGGCACGTGTGCTGGTGTCAAATATTGTAGGAATACACCACCATTATTTTAGTGAAATACCAACAAGCATGGCGCAAAGCACCAATCAATCAATCAAAGCCGATGTTTTTGTATTGCATCCTGAGATTGTCCTTTATTTTGTCCTTTCTTGTCTTTGTTGTCAGTTGAATGAAGGGTGGTTTTATTGCTACCTGGAGTCCCCAGCCATGGCTCAGTGGTAGCGAGTGCGCTTCCTAAACTGAACCGCCCAGTGAGGGAGCGGGTGGGCCATGGCCCTGCAGAATAATACCCTCGGCTTCCTCAGTCAATCGTAAGAGGCGAGAAAAGAGGTTGCTTTCTGTTGCCCTGGTGTTCCCAGAGCCAAAGGGTATAAACAGGAAGCAGATTTGTTTGTGATGTTCTTTATTTGTGTCCGTCGTCATATAAGTGAAATACCCTTGAGTACGACTTTAAACACCAATCAAACAAACCTAAACTGAACCTGCTTCCATTTACCATTCATGGGTTACAGTTCGCCTGTCGACCATCAGGTATATGAGCGAGTCACATGTTGTGGCTCTGGCAATCCCAGGGGTGGTTTTTACGAGGTTTCCTCCCGGTTTTCCACTGTAATAAGGCTGTGTACTGTGTGAAGTCGACAATCCGACATCATATAAGTGAAATAAACAAATCAATTAACCAATCAAACAAACTTGCCACCCGTACTTATACATAGAACATTGATATTTCTCGAAAAACTATTAATAGTGGAGATTTCTAATTTGTTTCATTTTAAAGACTCCAGAAAGGTGTTAGCCAGGGGGTAGCTCCGTGTTTTTGAGACTCACCAGAACTTGCCATTTGAGACACCCAGCTTCAGTAAAATTTTACATGGGGAAGGTAGGGGAACAGTAAAATAAGACAACCGGTTTCTGTAATAATGGCGATTTGAGAGACCTTCTTTATTTCTGGCTAATACTATGGGCTGCAGTGTGAACATCAAAATTGTGACTCGTTTCGTATTGTACATCCTACTTTAAAAAAAATATTTTCTTGTGATTTTTTTAGGTGTTACTGTGGGTCATCGGTCATTACAGCGCTACTTTAAACAGAACATTCCCGCTCATCGTCACAGTCAGACTCGAGCAATTATGCCCCGTTTGTTAGCACAGTATAAAGCTCTAGGATGGACAGGCCTTAAAGGTATAGTGTTTCTATCATATACTGTTACATTTAAAACCACTACAGTCTGAGAGCCTCTGTGGCGTAGTGGTCTACAGTGTACGCTTCTGGCCCACATACCCCTCTCACCTTTTGGGTCATGGGTTTGATTCTGCCGACTATGTGGGTTGGTATGCCAGCAACCAGCGAACCAGGGGGGGTTTTCTGGGCAAATTTTGCTACCCAGTTTTCCCCCCTCAATAATGATGGCCATAATCTGTAGTTCAGATTTAATGCTGTTGATCGAACATCATATAAATAAATAAAACAAATTAATAAATAAAACCACATTGGACTCTTTGGGTTGTCCATTTGATCACAAATTAATCTATTTGATGAATATGTATATATGACGGTGAAGGCTAGCAAATCTTTCTCTCTTCCTTTATTCATATATATTTATTGATCTGTCTGTCTTTGTCACTTGATCAAAAACTGTTTCAAGGACATATATTTGTTTGATTATTGCAATTAAAACAATGATATTTTTCTTCTGCTCATTTCTAGGTGAAGCTGCAGTTCAAAAAGCGAAAGACATGTCCGTTTTTCATCGATTGAAGGACAGACATCGTATGAAGCTTGGAGTAAAGGCAAACAAATTGCAGCCCCATTTCCGTTGCCAAGTTATGTTCTGAATAAGACTTGTGGATTGGACAATTGTTGCCATGGTGATGAACCAAGCTTCTAGAACTTTATTGCCTTGGCAACCAGTTGTTGGTAGTTTGTTACCATAGCTACAACATATATATTTGTTACTCAATACGACAGGCTGAAGGTATCTTCTATTTTTCTAATTATCTATTGTGTAATATTGTTTATAACAAAATACACTTGATCATATTTTTATTTTGCTCTTCCAAAAAAAGTTCATACAACAGAAACTTGTTAGTGTTTCAGTAATAAAAATGCTAAATTATTCAGAGTTATTTTTTTTTTTTTCGCATTCTATAATTAAAAACCTGTACAATGCTTGTTCATGGTCAAATCATTTTTTGAATTTTCTCTTGGTGATATTTTTTTCTTCATCAATCTAGATTATAATTTTAAAATCACAAAACTAAACTGTGAATGAAGTACATAAATGTCAAAGAATAGGTTTTCTCTTCCATATTTCGTTTGTAAGATATATTTAAGTTATAAAACATTTATATAATTGATTATTGATATAATTTGTTTTGCTTTCTCACTGAATAGCAAACCTTTCCAATTATCTGTTGAATCATGATTAAAAAAACAACAATTTTATTTCAGGTAAATGATAAGTTTAAATCATGATGTGATTAAAAGATGTTTGTTTTCAACAGTATGGAAATGCTGGTCAATTTAACTGTTAAATAAAACTAAAACTATGAGCAGTGTTTGTTTTGTAAATCATTCAGGCAAGTTTTCCTTGTTCAGTGTTTTGCGTGTCTGACTACTGATCCTTGGTCAATGTAGTGTTCGAGTGCCCGTGTCAACCTCAGATAGAGGAGGACATTAGGGTGTGCTTACCAATCTTACTTTGATGTACTGTTGTTGACCATCATGTATATGAGGGAGTTGCACGATGTGACTCCAACAATGGTTGAGATTTCCTCTCAGTTTTCCACGGTTATTAGGCAAGGAACAGTGTGAAGTGGACAATCAGTCATCATTTGAGTGAAATACTCTTGAGTACAACGTTAAACCCCTTTCATCTGAACTTGAAGTGAGCTCGGGTGACTCCCTTAATCATGGGGGTGGGGTTTACAGGGTTTCCTCTGTTTTCAACATAATTAGCTAAAGCAAAGTATAACCCTTAAACACTTATCTAAGAAACTAAGCATATTATTCAATATCTAAATGGTTTATTAGCACAGACATTTGTCATTTATGTGGGCTAAATTTATTTAACGATTTTGTATCTCCTAAAAACCTATTTATTAAATTTTGTCAACAATGGACATCCAAATTTAATTTCAACCAGAGCATCTATTTAGATATTTTAGGTTTTCACAACATCAAAGGCTGTTAAATCATAAACTTATTCCAATTTTTTGCCCAAGGTATCCATGACAATGATTTCTTTCAATCCCTTGAAGATCGATCTCTTAAAATCTCGAAACTTGATTTTGGAGGGAGCTTCATGTTGCCCTGGTGCTCTCAGCTAAAGAGGAGCTGGAAGACGATCTGTTTGTGGTATCCGTATTGTGTCCTGTCTTGTCTTACTTTGTTGCCAGTGTTGTCTAGGGTGATTTCCTTCGCCCACGGGCTGACACACTCACAAACAAAATTGACCTGTAGTGCCATTTTTACCTTTGCTAGCTCAATACTCAAACCCATGACTTGGGGTTATACATACCACAAACTTGATTCACTCCAATTGACCAGATGTATTTTCCATTTGTAGTAGCTCTCCAACAGAATTTACAGCTCATGAAATCGTGTTTTGGACTTGTTGAAGTTCTCTCAAATGCATTTCGTTGTAAAAACGAGTAAAAAATACAGCATGAATGGTGAAGCGTCCCGAACCTAGTAATTGCTGGTTGGGTTCATTTATGATGTCACTTAAACATAGTTGGGAGAGGTAATGGCCTACGCCTCTTACATGAATGTCTGTCCAGCTTAACAGTAGATTGAACACAATTCAAGACTTACATGTTTATTTATAACAAGCACCTGTTTGTAACAAGAACTAATATTGAATGCTTTTTGGTACATTTTGTTGAAAAATGAATTACAGTTTATTTACACGCACAAAAAGTTGAATCATGAGGTTTTGAACTTTTTCGCCAATGGCTCCTTTGCCTCCCATTCTTCAAACTTATCCAGCCAATCACAAGTTTTGTCAAATTCGTCATCAAATTCTGATTGGTTGGTTAAATGTTTATTTTCTGCCTTGTCTGGAGGTGTTTGTTTGAAAAACTGCTGAATACCCGTCTGTTTCATCGGGCTTTCTGTAAAATACAAGTATTCAGTCATTGTTACAAATGCCAAGATGGGAGTGTATATGCGTTAACCTAAAGTGACCAGACAGTATTCTAAGTCAAAGTTTACATTATTTCTACAATAGAAGTATTAATTCCAGTAAAGGAATGTCTCAAAGTGTGACTCCTGTTATTTGTAATGTTTAGGTCAGTCAATAATAGGTATGTTGCCCCGGTAGGGAAACCTGACTAGAAAAACCATCAAGCTTTGCGGAAATAGCTTTTTTAAAAAAAATACAACAACCATCATTAAACAGGAAGAAATATGTCTATTGTGGAAATCCCCTTGAGAAAAAAAACAATAATTCTCATTACACAAAGCTTCTTTAAAGAGAACATTGCCCAGTTTGTAAACCCCCTGTAAAAAGCATGTAGTCTATTTTGACAAAAGATTATTAGGGACCTACTCCAGTTATGGACACCCTCTATAAAAAGATGACACTCTGCTTAAAAAAAAAAGGATTGATACATAGGGGTTTTATGCTGTGCTTATGGGTATTTCACTTATATGACCGCAGTCAGATAGATGTATTTCAACCATTATTGACACGGGCACAACCAAGATGTGAATCGTTTCGAAAATGTCTAATTAATTTTCCTCCAGTGCTAAGTAAAGACAGTATTGTTACACTTAAAACAAACTGGCCATAGCCAGAGAACTAAAAAATGGAAGAGCAGCTATGATAGTAAGCCCCTAAATGAACATTCTGATTGATTTACCTCCCTTGTCTTACAGGTATTTCACTTATATGACCCTCACTCCACCAGTTACATGTAATAATCACCATTTTACAGCTTGATCTGTTGTAAAAGCTATGTTACTCCTTTTGTATGTACACACCACTTGACATTAGAGAGCAGGTTTTCCAGAATTAACCCTACTCGACACAACGGTTGTACAATCTAAAATATAATCGATTCTACTTCCAACATCGATACATTCAAGCTACACTTGGGGCATCTTTATTTGCACTTCTTTCTTTAATGTGCTGGTCTGTGGCAAACACCCCAAATATTGGCGGAAATTAATGCGTTGGCCTGGCATAGCGTACAAGGGTTGTCCTGGTCTAGTCCACTATAGAAACTCTTGCAAGAATATGATTGGGCGGTTGAAATGTATTATAGAGTAATTTCAGCCTTTTTAGGAAACCAATATGGGCGTTACGCTTACTGCGGGGTGATGTTTTGACTGTCTCCGCAGGACATTTGTGTTCAGTTTTCACAGGAGATGTTTTTGAATGGCTGTTGCCTTCATCTTTGTCCATCTCTTCTGCGATAAAGGGATCATCCTCAAAAAACGACTCCTCTAAAAACTCTTTGATCCCTCGCTGTCCGGAAACCTTAAACATAATAAATTGATTGGTGTTTTATGACGTGCTTAAGGGTATTTCAATTGTATGATAGTGGTGTATTCCAACAATAATTGACACAAGCAGAACCATAAAATGTGTAAGTGTTTTGATAATGTTGGAAACTTTTGCGGCTTCGGTGCCTAATGATCGCGGGAAAGACGACAATATTCAAACACTGTTTACTGGCAACATTTCAGTCAAATAAATCACAGATTTAAGTTTTGTTTGTTTGTTTGATTGGTGTTTAACGTCGTACTCAAGGGTATTTCACTTATATGCGACAGACACAAATACAGAACATCACAAACAAATCTGCTTCCGGTGTCCCTTTAGCTCTGCTAACACCAGGGCAACAGAAAGCAACCTCTTTTCTCGCCTCTTACGATTGACTGGGGAAGCCGGGGGAATATTCTACAGGGCCTGCTGGTGTTAAACGACCCACTCGCTCCCCTACAGGGGTTTTTATAATTGAACACGACTAGCTTAATTCACTAGCACAATTGACCACAGCTGACAAAAACTAAACAGATGCTCCCTTTAAATACATACCTTAGGCATGAACAAAG
>JAVFBW010181330.1:0-10670 GCA_034783835.1 Mopalia ciliata
AATTCTTTTCCACATATGTAAAATTAACTATTTATTTAACATATGTTGAAAAGAATTTGACTTATGTAAAAAGAATTCAACATATGTGAAAAAGAATTCTACACATCTAAAATAAGCCTTTATTCAACATATGTGGAAGTCATTTATTTTACATATCTGGAAAAGAATTTGACATATTTGGAAAAATTTCAACATATGTAGAATAAAGGTAGAAGTGATAAAACGGCTTGCCATAGACGTAATTAAGGGGTAGAATTGATTATATTTTACAAAGATCTGCTAGTTGTGAACCGTACCGTGCGATTGAAGTCGGTGGCTTTATTTTACACAGGGAATAATTTAAATTCTAAATGTAATTCGTGTGTACACTATCTTAATAAAGCCGTGTCGAAATATTGCCCGAATCCTTCCGTACCCGATACCTTGCAAGATAATGCATAGGAGCAAAACAATTCCCTAAAATGTGCAATGTTAACCGCCGAATAGCCTGCACCATTTGCACTTACATTTTGTGGAATCGTATAAATTAACAAGCCAACCAAAACGTGTTTCACTACTTAACTCTCAATTAAAAAGAAGGCTTTTCCTCTTTTCATCGTGTACAACTTGTTTATAAATAGAAATAAGAAACCTGTGGGTGTAATCCAAGCAAATCGTTAAACTGGTGACATCATCGACCGCATTAATCTGAAATCCAGATTAAATCATTCTACCCTTTGTCGTCTCTTTAAGTCATTGATGATGCATATAAGTTCAGATCTAACGATGCTTGTTTTATACTCTGACGTCGCTCACTGTAAAGGGGCTTATTTTGTTTTAATACAAGGACTGGATAATTCGGTATCAAACAGGGCGATTTTTTTGCTCTTTATCGTCCACGAATAGCCTTCAGATTGAATCGCTATACTGTATTTATTTTTGCCTCTGTTAAATCTGAAATTAACCTTCGCGCGCTCGATTAATACTGCAAGCCGATCTCAGACAACTCGAACATACACAGGCGCGTATTAAGCATTATAGTAGATATTATGACATTCTGTCTACCTGTTTGATATTTTATGACATAACGGCCTTGTCCTACTGGATTAAAAATAGAGAGTTAATTCAGCATAACACAGTCAAAACTCCACAAGTGTCATTCTGGTAAAAGTCAGTGATTAGGCCTATGTATTATTCATCTAGACATTTGCTTATTTATTGTAAGAAACTAGGTAACGACACAGTGTTTCTTATAGATTATCTGATATTTTTGCCTTGATGGAGAAAAGCTAGGTCTTTAGTATTGTTCATAATATTTATAAAGGAAAACAAAGCTCTATGCATTACAAGAAATCAATATTGCCTTTTCCACGCTATTTTTGAATTCTTGGGACTTGGCAAACAATAAACAATATTACAAGAGCGAATATCAATCAATAAAAGATTATCGCTTGAACCAAAACACTACAATACATGTCTTTTTTTTACAATGGGTAGTGACAAGATCAAGTTTTAAAATAAGAAACCCATGATCTCTCGGTCATACTTTATCTATAGTTCGAGAACATTTATTATACTCATCCTGTTCAAGCTACATTGTGTTAGACAAAACAAAAATTATAACCGAAAGCCAAACACTATGGAAGATGGTTGTGATCATTTATATTGTCAGCTTATGTCGAATAGGAAGTGATCGCGCAATTATGGAAGCCGATATGAGCCATCTCGCTGCCACGCCTCGTACTCCATTTGAAAGGAAAAGTCAGCGAGATGGCTGCTATCGGCTTCCAAATGCAATTGTATCTTTGCTGCTTCAGAATTTCGATAGTACGGATAAAGTTTTTCTCGTTCCTTACAATATGAAAGACCAAACGCGCCAAAAATTCACACGCATTGTGTGACACATCGTCCTAAGGCAAGGTTAATAGCTTCACAATAGCTCCGTATCAGAACTTGCTGCGCTTACCACTGGTCCGCTGTCTATCAGAGATAAAAGTTAAATAGCGAAAACCTTGGATTGCAATATACTGGATATGAAGCTCAGCCTTATTCAGGCCCAATCCACATAAATCTGGTACTCCGTATTTTTCTCATTCGTCCGTTTCCGCGAAAAAAAAACTCAGAAAACTGGCGAGTTTTTGTCAGTGCAAATGTGCGTTACTATGGTGATTGATAGCTCTTGAGAGTCTTCCTCCTTCGCGATTTGTTAGGTTGTTGTGAAGGTCCGAAAAAACATATACATATTTGACATATACGGAATGTGAATATATAACAACGATCATTTACTTATCCTCAATTGATATGCAATGTTAATTAGGCAGAAAAACAAGTACAATTGAATCAATTCACGCTCCCAATGACTTGGTCAAAAATTAACCAAAATACAAAATATAATTTGCTTGATTTTCGCAGTTTTTGCAGTCTAAAAAAAATTCCAAATATGGACTTGTCTGAATTGTGAACAAAACTAAAAAAAAAAACTCCTAAAAAATTGTGGAAAAGTATTAACATCTCTTTGACGGGTTTACATGGCTGACAACAGGGTGAATGAAAAACTGCCTTAGCGGTTTTAGTCTCGCTAAACCAGACTTCTCGCGAGAACTTCGATCCCGACTACATAGTCTGGTACCAGAGCATACTAAACGTTGCAAAAGAAAATGACCGTCATATTGTCCTGGTATCGGACAGTTGGTTTTCTGATAGGTTAATTTTTAAATATATTTCTAAACATTTAATGTAACCCAAAACCTCAAAATTAATTGATTTGTAAATAAATACAAAGGTTTTAGGTTCAATGTAATGTTGGAAGTATATTTTAAAATTAGCCAATCAGAAAACCAACTGTACGATACCAGGACAATATGACGGTCATTTTCCTTTTGCAACGTTTAGTATGCTCTGGTACCAGACTATAGCGGTTTGAGACACCAAAAGAGTCCCGATCGCCTTCTGATCGCCTAGTTCGTGATTTGATCGGCAATTCAAGGCTAAAGCTTGCTGTTACATATCCCAATCAAACGCATGTATCAATTTTCAGACAGTGTATCACCTTTGCCGAATACCATGTTAAACATGCGAAAAAGACTATTCTTTTCGAGTATTGACCTAAATTAGGCTTATCGCTCATTCGTGATCGTCTGTTATACAGCAACGAACTTAAAACTCTGCTTTACTTCATTGGTGAAAGTTAAATTGTGTTGTAGCTAAGTAGATTTATCTCCTTCTCGTTTGGCCAGAAAGTGTATCCAAATGGGGAAAAGGGTGAGAAAATAGTGATTAAAGTCGAGTATCTAATTGCCTTAGGAAGTTGCGTGGAATTTTGATTTGTCAGTTACATGTAACATATGCATCAAACACTTAACCAAACAAAGACAGTCCAGATCTACATCCTGTATACAAGGTGGTTATTAAATGGATAACAGACATTTTTCAAATACGGAAAGAACACGTGGTCTGCGCTAGGTATCCGGCTCTTCATTGAAACTCTTCTATATGTATTTACAACTCAGACTAGGGCTACGGCTCGGTGGTTGGTCGATTCTACAAACCAATCGACACCATGTGGAATACCTTTGTGTCAGATCATTTAGGCGATCTATTTTTATCAGATTGGATTTTATCGTAACTGTCGCGAATAATGAGCTTATCCAAGTGACTTTTGGAGAAAAATGTAATAATGGCCTGTGCGGTTTGTTTTCTACTCTAAGTCTTGCGGCGGTGTATTCTTTTAGCCTCAGTTGCGAAAATAAATGATTCAAGAATAAACACTTTGTTAGTATCTATCTTTAAAAACGGATTCGCATCGATCTACAGTTGATAACACCATAGTATAGTCCCTATGGCAAGTCGTTTTATAACTTCTACCTGTATTCTACATATGTTGAATTATTTTTCACATATGGGAAATTCTGTGCCACATATGTGACTTTATTTTACATATGTGAAAAAATTTCACATATGTGAAGAAGAATTCAACATATGTGGAAAATAATTTTACATACGTTGAAAATAATTTCAATTATGTGAAAGAGAACTCAACATATTTGAAAAAGAATTCGACATATGTAAACTTAGCCTTAATTCAACATATGTGGAAATCTTTTTCACTTGTGTAAAATAAAATGGTGAGTGGAACTCTTTTGTAGATTTGTGAAATAAAAGTATCCAAGACCTCAATAAAAGACTTCTCCCTCATAGCCTATATTTAGCGGCAATTAATTTGCTCAATCTGATCAGAAGCATATCCACCCTATGCGTTTCCCAAAGCATTTGTTATTTTTAAGCGAAGAATAAATCAGAGAAACTACACTTTTGTTATAGGCCTACAATTGCGACCGGTTCTGTATTGAGCACAACTACTTTTGATTCGTCGGGAAAATAAAATGATGAACACTACAATTAAAGTACTGAATAAGAATAAATCCGTTGCCTGATATAATATTCACTCTTTATTTGTCACCATAATTTGCATTTTTCAAGATAGAGTGTATGGTTTTGTGTTTGAGCCGTTGTTGGCTGTAAATTTATGCGAGTATCTGGCTTTTGGCAGTCGGCGCTCAATGACCTATATATAACATATGTCAATGACTTCGCTTTGTTTTGTTGTTGTTGTAATCTCGCTGCAGAATTTCCTGATCAACTCTCGACTTGGGAGTGTGCCCTGCTGAGGCTAAACCTGGAATATATTCCTATCGTCTTTGCATTCGTCTTGAAAGCCTACACAAGACAACAGGAGCACAAGCGAAGGCTGGATACGAACCCTTGCAGTGAGGAGAGATCATTTCTCAATTTTTTGCTAAGTATAACATATTAAAAAACATGTTTATTTTACATAAGTGAAATTCTTTTTTAAATATGTGAAATAGTTAAGTTTTTGAGTTTTATTGGACTTTCACATATGTTGAAAACAATTCTACATATGTAAAATAAATTTGTATTTTGCATATGTGAATTTGGGAGTGAGCCAGACTCAGACTAAACTTGCATAGCATGTGGAATATATTCCTATCGTCTTTGCATTCGTCTTGAAAGACTACACAATACAACAGGAGCACAACAAGGTTGGATACGGTCCCTTGCAGTGAGGAGAGATCATTTCTCAATTTTTTGATATATATAACTTTTTTGTACACATCTAAAAACAAGTTTACTTTACATAAGTGAAATTCTTTTTCAAATATGTGAAAAAGTTAAGTTTTTGTGTTTTATTTGACTTTTTATGTAAAATAATTATTACATGTCGCTTTATATTAACGTTGTATTGTGCATTTTTCCCCATATTGTGGTTTTACAGATTTGCTTATCTTTTAAAGCCGATTGCCTTTCAATTATCTCAAACCGTTCATCACCAAATAGATGATGATATCATAACAATATAATGCATAAATAGCCGGCGGTACTTGACCAAAACTGAAAACATTCAAACCATTCACAAACATCTGTTCTAGTAGTTTCCAATTTTTACAAAACAAGCACAGTTGGCAATGAGAGATTGCTTGCTATAATCAATCAATAATTTTCTTTATATTTAGAAATACTTATTATATATAAGATTGACACCCTCAACACCCAGGTGTGAAAATACCATCCGTCAAGTTATAACCGACTAATAGAAAAGCGCTTCAATGTAACATATATTTGAGACATTAGTGTTAATTCAGCCAGTCCTCTTGTGGACAACACATATAACTGTAGCTATATGCTGATGAGGTCTTTCTAATAACGTTTTGATTGAAGCGAACGGTTTTTGCAATTAATCTTTCAATATATAAAAGTGGCATGGCCTAGTCTGGATTTAAAATATCTCGTTTTCATTCTTGAACACTTGATGGTAAGACGATCCACAAAACGACCACTCGGACGTCCAAATTCCCGTCAGTTAGATATAGTTTCTCAGTAGAACCCCTTCGCTCTTGGTCAGTTTAGAATGTCTTTCCGCGGATAGCTCGAGATTGGGCGCGAGATGTCTGCCTTAGTCTGGTACCCTACCACTAAACCCAACTGCTTATTAATACTACGATGTGTACCAAAGTACGCCTTAAGGGCCAAGGTGCTAGACTTCGGCTGCTTAAGATTGGCAATTTGTCTTAAAATACTTGCCTTATTGCTAAATGTGCACGGAAGTGCATGTTTTTTATTGAACATAATAATATACAACTATAAAAAAAATTAATAATCAACATCTGATTGTGCTAACGAAAAATTTATTCGCCGAAATATGTTAAATCTGTAGCATATGTGGACTTCGCCAATATACCAAGTAAGAAAGGAGACTAATGTAGACCTATTTGTGGTTGAGGAGTTAACGTGTGGTTTATGAAGTTATCCTTTAATTCATTTATCATGTTAGCGAAAACTTTATATTATGACTTAAAAAACTATCTATCAATCAGACAAAGAAATAAGCCAGAAATTGATTTCTTCTATGTGCCAAGAACCCGATAACGGTTAACGTCACTTGGATAATGGCCCACAGGAAAAGCCAGTTTTTTTCCCTAGTTACAAAGCAGTTTAAGTTATTCCAGCATTGTTGGCTGACAATATATTACTGTCTCAAGTTTGATATCGATATTTCGGTTGATAAGTTAGATTGTACAGCTTAAACTAAAATTGCCCACTAAGTTAATTGCCTTGAAATGTCAATAATATATGGACGTATTTTCAACAAAGCCTTATCGATTGGGATATATAATGAAAAGTTTTCAGCTGCAACACAAAGACAAAAAAAGATTTATTTAAAAATTTCACTGACTGAATATTAAGAGTTTTATACACGAACATGCTTTCGTGCAACACTAGAAATTGTATATTTAAACAGTATCATCTACAAAATAACCAAAGAATAAAACGAAGGTAAGCACAGTACAATAATAAAATCGTTTAATTTCCCTTTGTCGAGAAAGATTCTTACAATATTTGTCTATTTAAATTGATAACAAATAGGTGTAATTCAAACAACATTTCATCAAATTGTCCACCAAAGCGAAATTTTATCAGTACTATATGGACTGAATGTTCAAGTTCTCTTTTATTTGAATCGTCAGATGATCAAATTTATGAAGATATAACAGTCAAAGTCGGGTTCGGGTTGTGTAAAATTTTTAAAAAGCTGTAGTAGTCCGGAGTCCCTGGAATTCCTAATATTCAAATTTAGTATACCCACACCTTTCTCAGAACTGGAAATGGCAAAACAAAAATAGACTGGCGTTAACAACCTTGCGGCGCTTTGACTTGAACTTTGTTGCTGGGACAAGAACAACATAGCTTTCGGAGACTGTATCGGAATGCTGCAATGCTGTAAGCGTAAACTATTGGGTTAACACAAAATCCAGGAAAACTGGCAAGCATCCCTATTTGTAACATGGTTTCAGATAACACGAAGTTGTGCCTGAGGGCAATACTGGGGAAAACGATGACAGGTGGAATTAAAGTTGTTACGATGGACAAAATACACAGTTTCAACAGGGTCACTGAAGTCCGGATGTAGGCTCTCTTCAGTGTCTGGGACATAAGTTCCACCCGTTTTTGTCGAACATACAATAGGAGCTTTCCATAAAATATCACAGCAATTCCAAAACATATGCCACAGAAAGTCATGTATGTAGAAAGGGCTTGGTATCTTGTAACATTCAGACCGTCGAACGCGGAGCAAGGTTGTTTTCCCTTGGTTGCATGTCGTTCGCTAAACAAGACCATAAGTGCGACGATACAAGCAGTAGTCAGCCAACCACCAACTATGTAACAGGAACAGAGCCGTGTACTAAACCATCGTCTGTATACAATGACGGGCTGTGTAACGAGGGTCATTCTCTCGATGCTGATCAAAAGTTGTGAGTACATGGACAACATGGGGAAGAGTGGCATCGTCAGCATCCAAATCTGACAAGTAAATATATCAAACTGGCTACCAACTATAATCAGTTGAACCAAAATATATCCAAGGCAAGCCAGAAGATCGGCGATCGTCAGTAAACATATCAAATAATTAGAAATGGTATGGAGCTTTTTATCCAACGAGAAAGTGATTATGAATAGGGAGTTTCCTGTCGTACCAATAAAACACAGAAGAGCTCCTATGGTAAAGAACGGTGTTGAGCGTACATAACTTTGTGGTATTCCACTTGTGTTTCCCCAAACCGTTTCATTAGGCACTGAAACAAGTGATGAGCTCCCTTGGTAAGCCATACGGATTCTAACCACTGACTGTCACAGTTTCAAATATAATAGATTGAAAACTACTTTTCCAATCAATATAACGGTTATGTTTCTCTCGTAGTCATTGACCTGAGCAGTGCTTTATTTAAGTCATGCCAATCGTTTAATAGATAAAACACAATAGAGGTAACATTTTCTGTGTGTCTATAATTAACATGGAATCAATGAATACACCGATACATTAATTTATAAGCAAGCCAGCAATTGTCAAGGAACGACCATCAAGTATGCATCCAAATAACCGGCCAAGCAATTAGCCAACCAACAAACCAAAACAGACATCAATACAACAAATCGGGAAACAAAGCAAACAAACAACAAACCAACTCATTGTAACATTTTTATGTTTAAATTTTAATCAGTTGGATCGGACAATTGATTGATTGATTGATTGATTGATGCACAAGGGTACCTCAACTCATATGGCCGCGGTGTATTCCAACAATACTTGACACTAGCACAACCAAGATGTGAAGCTTTTGCAAAATGTTGGAATATTTACCTCCAGTGCTAAGTAAAATCAGTATTGCTTCTCTTAGAGCTCTTACAATTGATGCCATTCATCAATGCTCGTCATGCTTCAGTTAGAAATGTATGGTTTGAGAAAACGTCTCGCTGGTATAGATGTTTATCATGTTGCAGTCAGGTGTCTCCAAAACGTGGGCTGATGATGGAATGGCCATCCTATATCGCTACAATATTTGGACCAAACAAGTATAGGGACCGATCAATTGCGATGATACGCGCAGTGATAAGCATACAATCTTTTTCGTAATCAATAACTTGATTAATTGATTGGTGTTTTGCACCGTGCCTAAGGGTATTTTGTGTCTCGAAACTCGTGTCACGAGGAATAACATATTTTTTAGGCTTTCTTTTGTTCGTTTTTAAAGAATGATACTGATTCTATTGGGGTGCACAGGAAGATTAAAATACAAACCAGTTTAAATACCAAACCTACTATCGTGAATAAGAAACCTTGCGCTCACTAACGAACTCTACACAGCGTTAGTATAATTTGTGTGAAATACAATCTATTTATCCGTTTCATATTAGCGTGTTTATATATCCATACACTGTCGCACCGTGTAGGCTATATGTGTTACGGCAGATACCAAACAGAAAGAAAACGATCGGCGATTTTATTTAGTTACAATATTTATTGTAAAATAACAACAACAATAACAGTGATATGCAGTATAGTACTCAATGGCAGAAATACTTAAAGAAATACAATCAAAGGTAAGAGACAATGGAAATATTAGGCTTATATAAAGTAACTTACATTTATATAGCATACAATGGATCAGCCTATAGACATGCCTTATAGTAGAGTCCAAATGTGTTGACTTCTAAAACCGGTCTGTTGTCACAATCTGCAACTTCTTCGAAGTCTACAGCACACCCTTAAATACACAGTTCCAAGGTATAAAATACGGAATTCTTCCGATTAGATCCACATCAGGGCGATCACCTAATCCTCAAAGTGACGGGTGCTGAAAATAATTCTCCTCAATAGGATAATTAACAAAAAGTCCCTTGATGGGTATACTGGTATTAATATCCTCACAGAGATATCCAGGCTAGGTTCAAAATTCAAATGAAGTACAGATGCTGTCCAATCATTTGACCAGATTACGTATAGATCTCTGACTTGTGACTGATGCCTCTACAGTGGGTGGTGAATGGTTTTTACCGATCCCATATCATACAATCAATCTCACTTATATAGGGAGATGCAGAAAGTTTTAGAATAACAACACATAGAACACTCTGGAAAACCTTATTTTACCCAAGCAAAATATTTCATAACAATAAGTTCTTGGTCAGAGAAACTACTAGATTATTTTCTTACATAACATGTCTGTAAGTACACAAGTAAATGACCCGGCGATAACTGGGTCAAACTACTGGAACATTCAGCAGACAAAGACTGGGCCAAATGTCAACATTGTACACTAGTCAAAACTGTGTGTATACATATATAGATAAAATCACATCTTGAAATCACTGTGCAATATGGTTTATGTCTCAAAGTACAATAATGATAAGACTCAATAAATTAGTTTACCGAGCAGAATAGTCCTTAAACTAGGAAACTGTGTCTCATTTTTTGAAAACTTTGATTAGAACGATTCTAGTGGATTTTGTTTGTCTATCCCACCTTGGAAAGTCTTTCAAAAATGTAAAATACAACTTTTAAGAAACATTTTTTAAAAAACAGGATCGCATTGAGCTCTAACCCTTTGCAAAATGTAGAGTCTGCTTAAAAATGAAGTGTCAGAAATACGCAATTAAAAGTTGCGGCTTGAATATACAAAAAAAAAAAAAAAAAGAAACGCGAAAGAGAATTTGAAAAAGTAGCTTATTGTTTTCAGACCTCACGACCAAATACACATGTTGTAATGATATATATTTGTTTCTAACTTCCATGTTAACCAAACCCTCACTCAGACGCAACTCTTGATGATTTAGAA
>JAVFBW010181341.1:0-20113 GCA_034783835.1 Mopalia ciliata
TTGACAGGTTTAACCATAAGAAAAAACATAACATAAACAGATTGTTGGGGTTTTTTTTTTCCTTCCTTTTAGCGTTAAATTTCCATCTTCGCCAAGATAAAGCTATATGTTGATGCTACGTCCTTCAACATTGATTTCAGCAACAGTTTTCTACGGATATTTGTGTATATATATTTGTCTGCATTATATTTTCCAATATGTTATATTATATGGATATGTTATATTAGTACCTACTAATGTATTTCAAATGAGTTAAATACGTCTAGTGCGCGGCGTAACAATTCAATAAGAAAATAAACTGTTTAACCTGTCTCAAAGATGTTTCCTGCCAACGTCTTCTAGAAGTCAAATTGCTGTCTTTTTTGAAAGATGGAAATAATTAAAAACGGAATACAGCGCGGATCCCACATTATGTATTTCATTGTGGTTAACTATAATTTAAGGTCTATAAATCACATAACACTCGCCCAAATTATAATAAATGCGTTTTTTGCAAAATCCTTCTTTTTTTTTAATTTTATCTATTTCAATCATATCATTTATTCATTTTGTCGACGCAAACCGGAATCAATTCCTGTAAATCCTCCCTTGGATGTTTAACGCCTCCAGGAACTCGTGGCCGTGGCTCGATGGTTAGCAAGCTGGACTGTTATTCTCCATATCATGTAGTCCAGTAGTCCGATGCTCCCAATTAATATGAGAGAGCCAAGCGGCGTGGTTGTGGTGGTCTAACGATGTTTCGCCAATGCATTCCACCGTAGTAAAACGCCCTTGAGTACAACATTTAATACCGCACAAACAAACAAACCGATATATATAAACTAGCGATATATGGTTTTGTAAATGATCGGTACAAAAACAGGCAGAGCAATGTACCCGCTACACCACATCGCTCTTGTTGATTATATTCTCCTATAGCACCGATGATATACATAAAACTAAGCATCAAATGACAAATTGCTTTATTTTATGTCTAATATCGAAGTATAATGCGTTGTTCATCAGTCCGTGTGTCGCTTAAATTGGACTCTGTCAAATCATATTGAGATATTGGGATACCGTTTAGCAAGACTGTTGTCTTTGCTTTCCGACAATCTGACATTTTAATAATTTACTGTGACCTTCAGAGCCGATTTGAAGAGAGCTCATGGGTACTATATAGAAAGTTGTCCTAGTTTATTAAATTGATTGGACATATTAATATCAGCCTTGAACTGACCGCTTGGTTAGTTTATCTATTATCGTATGGAGGCCAAGGTCAATCCTTGGCTAAGAGTTGACATTGAGAGAAAACAGCAAAACTCATCACAGGGGTTTTTTTTTTCTTATATTTAATCGTTCTCTTTGTGGATTTTTTTGTGGTTTTTTTTTTTGTTGGTTTTTTTTTTGGTGTTTTTGGAGGTTTTTTTTTTTTGTTGTATTTTTTTTTTTTTTTTGCATTTTTCTACCAAGCAAAAGACACACAAAGCTTTGTTTGGAAAAATGTAACAATGCAAATCTATATTGAAAACAAATAAATAGTACTCTTCTCATAATTCTGTTAACTTAGAACATATTTTTTAAATTAATATTACAAACAACACTGCTGTGTCAACCACAGTCCTTTTTCGTTTATCGCTATACTGTTAAGAATAAAATGTAGGAATGTGCAGTCATTCGCTATGTTTTTTGCTCTATGTCAAAAGTTTCGTTATTCAGGAATAGCTAAGGATATATATAAGTCCGAAAGTTAGGGAGGATAACTGAAGAACAGGCTCTTCCATTTCACTCCATTACCGTCCTTCTTTAAAAATAGTTTATGCTCGACATTATCCGTGAATATTACATCATTATCTCGTGATACGTACATGGATTGGTTGTTGGTGTTAATCATGTCTCACAAGATAGCTGGATGCTATTCAAGTAAGAATCGACAAGAAAACCGAAGTCATCAGACAGAGAAATGAATAATATGAAAACAAAAACCGTTTAAAGACTAATCAATTAAAGAAAGTAAAGCAAAACAAAAAATGTATCTTTGCAGAAATATTCAGACAAAAAATGTGTGTTTAATGACTAGTTTCTGTTGATAATGAACAAATGGTTGTACTGTGAAATTCCAATGGCTGTTGCTTAATGTTGATGATAGTATTATCTTCTTGGGCTACCTTATAAATGTATTAACTTCAATTGAAAAGTAAGTAAGGACACATTTAATTCAGTCTCACGTTAATGACATATTCTATGTGTGCTTAGGTATAAATAGCGTGTCAACATAGGTTAGTCACCGTGTTTGGGACAGATCGAGTTACCGCTCGTCTTGATGCTATATAGGAGTTAAAGATTAACAGAAAGCCAATTGTATTCAGATGTTTTTCTATAAATACGGGGGTTTCCAGGTATGATGTTACGACAACAGATTGATGTCCGTTTGCTAAATAACGTTATCATTTCACGGCATGGGAGGGCCAATCCACGCTTTTGAACATGGGCGGTATAGGGAATATTTCAACTTAACAGGTAAAAGTTAATAGGACCATATGAATTTACCTTACATATAGCTTAAAATATTATTTTTTGCAAAAGTTACAGTTTTAAAGTTTTATTTTACCGAAACCCAACCACCCGCAGTGCCATAAATTGGCAACGTCATTTCGCAAAGGGACGTCACTCTGTATGTCGTAACGTCATAATTCAGAACCTCCATATTGTTTCTTGTGATTTACCTGAACTGAAGCGACAAATGAGTGAAATAACGTTAAGTACGGTACGACATTGAACCCTAATCAATCAAAGAAACACACATAGTCTATTATATACCAATATGAAATTAAGTAAAACCTAATGGCGAGTGCAAGTTGGGTTTTTAATTTAATTTAAATATCTGTTAATCTGTCGGTGAAAGAAAACCCCCAACCCATTGATATAGTATACTGGCTACGTGGTACCGCTTAAAAAGGTCTGTACGGGTTCATAATATTGTATGATTAACTTTCAGAGAGAAAGATCTCGCCATCTATGGCACTACTGTGAATATGTCCAGGTATCTGTTATGTACGTGGCGTACGCTTTATTACATAGCCATCATGTGTCCTGCTGTCAATGTAACAGATATCAGTTTTCACAGTACATGGATGTCCAAATCACAACTCTAGCATTCTGTTGCCATGTTGTTGATGCAAAAAAGGGCTGTCTGGGGGTAGTTTTCTTCTCCCATGCCCATCATAAAATTGTTCAATTATCGAGGTAAAGCCTTGTACTTCAAGTTGTCTTGCTCTCTTGACGGTGTGCCAGCCCAATGGGTAAAGGAAACCATGATAGATGCCACTGGCAACAGAGACAAGGCAATCACAGGATGTAATCGAATACATTACAAACACTGTCAAACAGACCCACTGCAGGTTGCCCCTTAACTCCAAGAGCAACAGGAAAGTAAACAGTAAAAAAAGCACAATAAAATGTGTTTTGTTCTGTTTTAAAATTGTATCCATCCATTGCTAAGTCAACTCAAAACAAACAGCCATAATCTGGAGGAAAAACAGTTGATATCAATATAATTTGATTCAAGTATGACCAGCATCTGTAGGCATAAAAGTTTTTAAAAATATTAAAGTCAATTTTAGGTCAAAACAGCCAGATAGTAAACAAGTGTACAGTTAGATAAAAGAATGTAAAAAATAATTAATAGCTCGCTGGCGAAGGGCAGTATTTTTCAAATGAATTTTCCAACAAAGCCGGACTGTTTCCTTACCAAAAGAGACAAACTTGATTCAATGGGGATATTAAACTTGTATTATATGGCCAGAGGCATCATGCATGAGAGTTTTGTTAAAAACAATTGGAAATATTGTAATGTATAATTAAGTCATTAAACTGGTAGGCCTACTTTAGGACATTTGGGCGAGAGAGTGAAATGGTGCAAAGCCTTCCTTTTAGAGTATGAGACATTCTTTGAGTGACCCTAAGAAGAAAAATTACCTTCAATTTAATAAATAGATAACATGTGCCTAATTATGGCATAGCAATTTTCAATCAATTGGAAAATAGTTATATACATCATACAAACGACGAAAATATTCCTCATAAATGGTGATTTTGGTTTTCAAAATTGAAACAGTGACCACATTAAAAAAAATGACTACTTTAAAACGTCATATTTGAGCTAAATCCAGTTTGAAATGCATATATTGCAAACTGACGATAATTGGACATCGGCCAATACTGTAGCCTAGGTATTTCTTCTAGCGAATTCGTTGGTGTATTATTTTATTTATCGCTGCTAGCCTGCAGCGACAAGACATCGCAGCACCGTAAGATGTTGTTGGGAAAACACATGCTGGTATGTTACATTCGTTGTGGCATCGTCGGGCGTCGCATCGTTGCAAACATTGGAAATGTCAAATGTTAAATTTCCTTAGATACTCCGTAGCAACCGCTAATAGACTGTGTTAGACTCGTACCTTTGTGCAGATCATGGATACACACTGACACACTGTCAATCTCCTGTGCAGGAGGAACATTTCGTTTCGCTTCCATTCTCTCTGCATACCAATATGTGCATGGGCTCTATGTCGCCGGAAACCGAAAAAAGCTATATTCAATCCTCAATCCTAGACTGATACATTTAACAGAGAATAGAATGATTTTTACAATAACTGGACTACTTCATTTCAAACTTTTCTAAATAATTAACTGTACACGTAGGCCTACACAATATGTATAGTGCCCATTGCACTCGCTATAATAGTATTATCAATTGGTTGATATCGAAGGTAATTCAAGTTTCTTACATCGCCTCAAGGAGTAAGTGGTATACTCACAATACCCATGAATACAAGCTGTAGTTACATGTTTGTCCAATCCACGAAGACAAGACTGCCGCTACAAAAACGACCTGGAACGATTTGGAGATCTGACTTGCAGCCTCAATATACTATGAGGGCAATAAGATTATTTGTTACGACTGCCTTGTAGTAGATCTCTTATATTGCAGATTTCAGGTTATCTCCCCTGATAAACATTCTTTTTTGTGTAGTTGTGCTTGCCCCACCAACCTCACAACAACTGTTCCAAGTCTTTGTTCTTTTTGTTTTATGTCCAAGAACCGTTTTTGTCGTAATGGTTCCACATTGAACCACCCTTTTTTTTCCAATGAACACTCAAAGAACCATTGTATCAAAGAGTGTAGTACATAATTCTACACAAATACCGTGGCAAATTATGATATTGAGGCAAGTTTTTTTATTTTGTTTTGTTTATTTATTTATTTTGTTTATTATTTTTTTCTTAATACCGCATGAATTATTTCCCCTTGAGAACAATGCTTGAATGTTAAACTGTATCGCTAAAAGGCTTCTCAGGTTAGTACTTCTAATCTCAAAGGCGACAGTGTTAAAAAAAATACTTATTTTGTTTACAATTTATATTTTTTTAATTGATTAAAGGGCAATAGATCTCAATTGGAACACAAGAATGCAAAATATAAATATAATGAATCTGTCTCGTACATGTGACGGATGGTATGATCAGTTGTTTATCTTTAATACTGTATATTATCAGAAACCTAAAAATGCTGAAAATTAAATTTAATGAGTTTGTCTTCGAATAATGTTAGATGCTATTATTTTATCTTAAGACGTTAGCTGATAACACTGTGATAAGAAAATAATCCAAGTATTGAATAGAAACAAAACAGAATTGCTTAATCAATGAATTCCAATATTTAGAGTGATTTAACTTTTGACTTTGCAATTGGATTGGTTTCTATGATGCGGTATAAAGTTCAGAGTAGATAAGATGTACATGAAACCCGGAGGATCCTTGTGTTAATTTGTATTAAGTACGTGAAGTTATTTTTTTTAATCTCTACACCCGGCAGGATTTAGGTTAAGTGGATTGGATACTGTTCGCGCTTTCGTTTTATGCTAAATCAGGCTTACTCAATAAGCCAATATCTATTGTTGGTCTTCTCGCTGGCTTTCTGGTATCTCTCACAATGACATTCATCCATTGTAGAGAAAATTCGGCTGGAGAAAAACACAGCCTGTTTCTATAACACATCTTGTGACATACGGGTCAATGGTTATAAATAGACGTCTGTTATATACAGCTCTGCCAAAATATGAAATGTTGAAGGTTTATGGACCAAACACAGTGTCTATAAAACCCATTTAAATAGACAAGGCTATTTTGTAATGATGGTCAATTTGTACAAAGTCAAATTTTGACTTCTAAATCACCTATTTATATCTGACCTCCTGTGGTGGAGGGATCAACATCTCAACATTATGAATTTGAAATTTAAACAAATATTCATTTTTGTACGATTTTTACTGTCCATTATTCGGTACCTTTGCAGAATCGCTTGATTCTACTTGTTCAGCCTTCTTGAAAGGGAATAAGGTTTGTGTACAAATAGATGTTGATTAAAAAATAGTCCACAACATTTAAAACTAAAACGTGTGAATCATCCCAAAGAAGGCAAAACGCCACAAATCCTATAACCAGCAATCCATAGTAATAAAAAAAGGGTCATTCCTTCAGATTTTCTAAATCGTGTTTTCAAAAGTATTAATAATAAGGTAAAATTTCAATATTTTACTTCAGTTGTTTGTGATGTTTTAAAAATAGAATAGAAATACGATATCGTTAGTCTCATTGAGGGATGCATTCAGCATCAAATTGACTGGCGATGGCATCCAGTTCCTAGTTCATCATTTTTTCACGGGAAGGGAGGAAGTGTTATACATTGAACACTATAGAGCGTGTATGCTTCTTTCTACAACATGGACCTATGATGGCTTGCCGTGGGGCTTCTGGCTAATCCCCAATTTCCCTTCATGATGAGCTTTAATTGGGAATTAATCCTGATAATATCGGATAAATAAATGAAGTTAGTTCCTTTACGTAAAATCGGGAGATCGACAGTTAAGACTTAAGCTAACAAATGTATACAGCGATGTTATTTCCAGACAGTCTTGCACAGTCGATTTGATCGCAAGTTGATGATAGCCTAAATGTAGCTTTAATCTGTCAGAGAAATAAAACCGTCTAGCTCAAATGGCAATCAGACTTTTTACAGAGATTGTGTTCAATAAAACAGCATTAACAGCCGGATGAGTACCCAATATCTTCACAGACAATCTCTGAAGTAATTCCAACCAGTCAATTGCCTTTCCATAGTGAAGATAGGAACAATTTACACGCTGCTCAGGATAGACCTTATAAGCATGTGTTTTATTTGTTATACACCATGTTTCGATCCGTAATATCCGTATCTATGGTACAGTCCAGATGAAATACTTATAAAATGCAAAACACTGTGAATAATTGGCATTGTACCTATAAACATATTCCAAAACAACCAGCTAGCAATCATTATTATTGTAACATATCTATGCAATATACAAAATATTATATAGCGTAAATAAATTGTAAACACTATCGGTATTGAAAATAAATCTGAAGAGATATTTCCAAACTTACCAAAAACTGACGTACAGTCAATCTACTAGTGAGTATTGGACTAAAAACATATAAAGATTATTCTGATTCATCTACACTTCTCTTTTATTCGGTGAATACATTGCTTTTATGCCTTAAAGGCTAGAAATGTAACAGTTTCAGTGTTTGGAAAACAGCATAAAATATTTCATAGGCTAGAATAGAAATAAATGTTCAATAACCAAATTACTGAGATAATTGAAAATAAAAAGATCGTGGCATGCCTTTTGGAATGCTGGTATGCCTTACTCAAAACAATAGAGGATTCCTTATTAATTTGCAGTAATTTAAGTGATTTACCGTTAAAAAACCAAACCTTTATTTCATAACTAACGTCGTCAAAGATGTGCAATATGAATATATATTTAAATGATAAGACTGCAGAATGTTTAGCGGAGCTGAGTATACCGTCCTATGGTATTTCAGGAGAGTTCAGAAGATCAATGACAATTTTATTACTGCAATAAACCAGAGTAACATCGTCCGTGTATACGAGCCTAAATCAATAACAGACAGACCAAAATTTGCACGATTAGCAATTTAGTTAAATGTCACTATATTATATAATAAAGGTGACAAAAGCAAGACACAGTTCAGTCGGTAGAGTGTTGGGCCTGTAACCCAAAGGTTCCGGGTTCGAATCCCGGTGGAGGCAAGCAAATTTTTTTTTCCAGCATTTATTTAAAATATACATGCCAGAACCTTGCTTTCGGATTTACTCAAGCAAAAACAAATTGTGATTAATGTCTAGATCAAAAAGATGCTAATTTAGCGTCCCTGTGTCCGTGCTTTATGAATAGAGAATCGCCGTCTCCACTGGGTAAGAATTTGGGACAACGTGAGCCTCTAGCTCAGTCGGTAGAGTGTTGGGACGGTAACCCAAAGGTCCCGGTCTCGAATCTCGGTGGAGGCAACCACCTTTTTCTCTATTCATTTATTGGAAATATATTTATGCCACAACCTGGCTTTCGGATTTACTTAAGCAAAAACCAATTGTGAGTCGCGCAAACGCAACCGTTAAGTTCGTCAATGCAAACCGGTATTAAGCTACGTAAAGCCTCCCTATTTATCGCTTTCGGCGACCCATGGCCGTGACTCGGTGGTTAGCACGCTGGACTGTAGGCCTCCCCATATGATGTTGTCTGCTGGTTTAATGCTCCCAAATGATATGTGAGAGTCACGGGTCGTGGTTGTGGTGGTCTTACGATGTTTGATTTTTTTTTCTTCAAAGTTTTCCACCATAGCAAAATAGCCTTGAGTTGGGCGTTTAACCCCCAAAAGTAAAAGAAAGAAGCCACATATACCATGCAACAAGCGATATACGGTTTTGCAACTGCTCGGTACAAAAATAGGCAGAATAGTGTACCTGCTGCATCACACCGCTCCTAAAATAGACTGATTTATATCTACCAATAGAACCGATGATAGACATAAAACTAAGTTTCAGATGACATATACTTATTTTGTTTATAATTTAATCGTATTTTAATCGACTAAAGGGCAATAGATCTGACTTGGAACACAAGAATGCAAAACATAAATATAATGAATCTGCCCCGTACATGCGACGGATGTTATGATCAGTTATGTATCTTTAATACCGTACGTTCTTAGAAATAATGGTTCTTTGACGGCTCTAGAAAAAGAGAATGGTTCTACATCAAAGCACTAAGACAACAAAGCTTCTTTGGTATAAACAAAAGAGATATATACTTAGAATAGGTGCTGTTAGGCTTCAATACAGAACCATTAAGTGATCCTGACTGAAGAAAATTTCAGAATTACCCTGGAACTATATTGTTTTCTAAGAGTGTAGGCCAAAACACGATATTCTACACATAACGGTCCTTTTCTGAAATGAAAGCATTTGTGTAATCGATAGAAAAAAATAAAACAGTGAGGCTTAATAAATAATTAATTACAAGTAGTTATCTATAATGAGCTTTCCTTTGGCTATGCAATTGCTTTACTTTCTTAAGACGTTTTTTTTTTACAAACATCATAATCAAAAGTCATTTATGTGACTTAGTCTCAGTTCTAGAGTACTGTAGATGAAATGTCCATGATCTCATATCTGTATTTCAGTTAAGTACATGTAGCTTAAAGGATCCTTAAAAATTCTCCACAACCGATAGTTCAAGTGGATAGGTACGGCTCTCACCTTTGTTTTACACGAAATCAAGCTTAGCTTATGAGCCAATATCGATTGTTAGTCTTGTAGTTGGATTTACTGTATATCTCACATGTGACATTCAGCCATCAAAGTTAATTCAGCTGGACAAAAAAACAACCGGCATCTATAACCCAACTTTGTCACAGTCTATTACAAATCCGGTATGAATCTGTAGTCCTCTGTGTGAATGGGATATTTATATCACGTTCAAATTCCTATATATTGAAAGGAGGAGTAATTTTATGCGCTACAGTAAATAAATTCACATAAAAGTGTCTCAGTCCATATAGTTGCTTATTCAGAATGAAGTAGTTTGTTTTTCTTCGCCTGGTAACATTCATTTTGAAGTAGGAGATAATTTCTCCTCTGGATATTTTATAATAATGTTTTATTTATAAAGTTGTATCTTAAATCGAAACCGGAAAATGCAGAAAATTAAATTTAATGAATTTATCTTCGAATAATGTTAGAGGCCATGATTTTATCTTACGACGTCAGCCGATAACATTGTGTTTAAATTAAGAAAAGCCTCTTTTCGGAATATAATAATCGAAGTATTGGATAGAAGAAACAAAACAGCGATTTCTTAATCCATAAATCCCAATATCTAGCGTGGCCTTACTTTTGACTTTGAAATTGTTCTGTAACGTCATCTCCATTTTAGAGTAGATAAGATGTATATGAAACCCGGAGGACCACTTGTTGTTCATTTGTGTTAAGTACCTGACCGTATTTTTACAAATCTCTATACCTGGCGGGATTTGGGTTCAGTGGATTGGATACTGTTTACACTTTCGTTTTACGCTAAATCAGACTTACTCAATAAGCCGATATATACTGGTGGTTTTCTCGTTGGGTTTCTGGTATCTCTCGCAATGACATTCATCTATTATAGAGAAAATTCGGCTGGCGAAAAACACAGCCAGTTTCTATAACACATCTTGTGACATTCACGTCAATTGTTATTAATAGACGTCTGTTATAAACATATTATGAAGCTCTGCTAAAATATGAAATATTAAATATTGAAGGTGTAGGGACCGAGAACAGTGTCTATAAAACCCATTTTAATAAAGAACACTATTTTTTAATGAACATGCACTTGTACAAAGAAATGAATCACTTTTAGGAAGGATGAACAAATCAAATCAACTACTGTTGCAAAAATACCGAATAAAGGATAGTGCAAACTTCAAAAAAAGAAATATTAGAAAGCTTTCATCATGTTCATTATGTTGAGATGTTGATCTTTACACTAGAGAAATTCCGATATAATTATTTGATTTAGAAGACAACATTTGACCTCTTCTCATCATTTAAAACTAGAAGGTATGAATCACCCAAAAGATAAAAATACGGTCAGTCCTTCAGATTTTCAATATCTTGTTTTCAAACATAATTATCATAAGTTGAACTTTCAACATTTTAACTCATTTGTTTGTTATTTTTTTAACTATAAGATTATATTAAAAAAAGAAAAAAACTATTTAAGATTAAATTAGATTTTGGTTTAAATAATTTTGATTAATTTAGAGGTGTAAAAGAAGTCGCAATTTAAAAACATGGACTCCATGTTTTCCAAATTCAATTTATTTTATAAATATTCTTGTTTCTGTTGGTCAGATGCTGCTTTGCTGTTCCGACATAACAAAATGGTCAACCCTTCCAAAAATAGAATTTTGTGTGAATAATTGGTCAATATCCTATATCCAACCATCCATAGAAATTAAAGGTTAAGGCTCCAAGGTCAAATTGACTAACGATGGCATCCAGTTCCTAGTTCATCATATGTTCACGGGAAGGGAGGTAGTGTTATGCATTGAACACTATAGAGAATGTCGACTTTTCTCTATCACATGGACCGTTTGTGGTTGGTAAACCAACAACTAGCGCTTGCCGTGGGGCTTTTGGCTAATCCCCAATTTTCCTTCATGATGAGCTTTAATTGGGAATTAATCCTGATAATATCGGATAAATAAATGAAGTTAATTCCTTTACGTAAAACCGTGAGATCGACAGTTTAGACTTAAGCTAACAAATTTATACAGCAATGTCATTTCCAGACAGTATTACACAGTCAATTTGATCGCCAGTTGATGATACCCTCAATGTAGCTTTAATCTGTCAGAGAAAGAAAACCGTCTGGCTCAAATGACCATTAGTTTTTGTTTTACAGAGATTGTGTTCAATAAAACAGCATTAACAGCCGGATGAGTACCCAATATCTTCACAGACAATCTCTGAAGTAATTCCAAACAGTCAATTGCCTTTCCATAGTGAAGATAGGAACAATTTACACGCTGCTCAGGATGGACCTTATAAGCATGTGTTTTATTTGTTATACACCATGTTTCGATCAGTAATATTCGTATCTGTCCTACATTGTTCTATGGTACAGTGCAGATGAAATAATTATAAAATGCAAAAACACTGTGAATAATTGGCATTGTACCTATAAACATACTCCAAAACAACCGTCTAGCAATCATTATTATTGTAACATATCTATGCAATGTACAAAATGTTATATCGCGTAAATAAATTGTAAACACTATCGGTATTAAAAATAAATCTGAAGAGATATTTCCAAACTTACCAAAAACTGGCATACAGTCAATATACTAGTGACTTATGAGTATTGGACTAAAGACATATAAAGATTTATTTGATTGATCTACAATTCTCATTTATTCGGTGAATGCATTGCTTTTATGCCTTAAAGGCTAGAAATGTAACAGTTTTGGTGTTTGGAAAACAGCATAAAATATTTCATGGGCTAGAATAGAAATAAATGTTTAATAAATGAATCACTGAGATAATTGAAAATAAAAAGATCGTGGCATGCGTTGTGGAATGCTGGTTTGCTTTACTCAAAACAATAGAGGATTCCTTATTAATTTAAGTGATTTACCGTTAAAAATCGAACCTTCATTTCATAACTAACGTCGTCATAAATGTGCAATATGAATATATATTTGAGTGATAAGACTGCAGAATGTTTAGCGGACCTGAGGGTACTGCCCTATGATATTTCGGGAGAGTTCAGAAGGTCGATGACAATTTTGTTACGGCAATAAACCAGTATAAACATCGTCCGTGTATACGAGCCTAAATCAATAGCAGACAGACCATAATCTGAAAGATCAGCGATACATTTAAATGTTACTATATTATACAATAAAGCTGACGAAAGCAAGACACATATCTCCTGATATTGTTCTGTAATCTCATCAACGAAAAAGTTAGTATACTGCTGTGATTTAAATCCGATTTATCCCGGAAAGAAAACAGACCGTATATATAAGGTAATAACTCCCACTCTGCCTTCTTATTTGCAGACATCAAATTAATATTACTCTCATGTATTTTATACCAAAATCGGACACTTAAGGTTTTTTAATTAGATACATCACCCAATAAAATTTGTCTGCAGTCTCGTCAACCGAACGCCAAAGTAACTGTTGTTCGTTGAAGTACATGATGTCAAATATTAGACAGCGCCGTCTTTAACAATGTATACATCGTATGACAAAACATAATTTGCAATATCATCACCTAAGCATCAAATTAACTGTTGTAATTACGCCATGCTAGATATTACAGTCCGGAAAAACAAATATCTCAAAATACAATTTTCTCTCCTCCGTCACAAGAGCATGAAGTTAACTTTCGTGGATTGAGGAACTTAATAAAATATAACATATGGCATAATCCTAAAGAAGAGGCACATGTACATCTGAGATGAAACTTCGCTGACAATCTTGACAAAAAGATAAAAAGTAATCTGATTATATTTTGCAATGCAATAGTATTTATTAACTCAACTAAAATGTATTCTGACTGTGCTCAGCATTGGTTGTTGTGAAACAGATATTTGATTTTCCTTAAAACGGTTTGATAGTGGATCGAAATAAGAGATAACGAATTACCACGATTTAAATAATATCGCTGTACTAATTCCGAGACAACCTGATAATTAAGGTCAGAGCTTTATAATGTCACTGTAAATGGCTCCACGTAGGCGTGTTCACCGACCAAAATTGCAAGAAGGACACTGGTGAATTACACGATACTGGGTTAAACCATGTATGATGCTTACACAAAGTCATAAGTTTGCTGTATCATGGACAGTTATTTATGTAACAAGAAGACATGTTGTAAGAAATATAGTTCGTGTGATCGTAAAACCATTTAATGAGTTGCAAATGTAATGTAGGGTCATCGGTGTAAAGAAAGCAGGGAATTGTGTTTGCTTGTTTCATTGCGATTTCCCCTATACGATGAATCCTATTGGAGAAATATTCAAACGTCTATGTTATTGGTAACAAACCAGGACTAAACAAGACAATCAAAAGATTCAAATTAGTGTCATCGTAAAAAAGATCGGTTAATTTCTACAGAAAACTTTCTAACCAGCGTTTGTATTAGATCATCAAAAACCGAGGATAAACTACAACGTTTTCCTTTAACGGTTTGACAACGGTATAATAACGTTGTATCAACTGGTAATCTTACAACCAAATTTCAGTGTAGATTTATGCTGCAGTAACGTTGTTATTTGGTTACCGTGCAGCGCTACCAAAGTATAGCTGATGTAGGCTACAATGTGGAAGCTACCTAGTGTGTTTGGTGGGTTATTGAAACAAATTCCCTAAAAGAATCCAGCAATAGTTTGTTTGGTACGCAGACTGGAATATTGAATCCATTAGAGAATTAAGTGAATGAGAAGTTATGTGGACAAACCCGTCAGTGAGATGGAAATCCGACGACAATAAAACTGTCTAAGTTTGTCACATCAACTGCGTGTCGTCTTGTTCACGAGAGTGGAACAATTTCCGGTCGAAAGGCTGGGGACACGAGAACGCCAAACAAGAAGAGGTTGATTGAAATTATGTTCTTCCTAAAAGACGGAATTCCCTGTTCATTTGGTAACATACAACTCCAATTCGTTCAGTTTAATTCCATCTTAAAATCAGACGAAATCAGGAAATCTTGGTTGACATCCACTTGATATCAAATAAAACAACCGGAAACTTATTTATATTGCTCAAAACTCTCTGCTTTCCATAGCACTGAGTCGACAGTGTTTCTGTGTGTGATGAATACCGTCCTTAGTCAAAGGATAACATTAGTGGTTTTCACTCATTAATCATCATCAAATCTGTTCTGTGTTGCCCCTGTATCCTTAAAGCATTAAGGGGAAAGGAAGCTCCATCCAGCCATATGCTGAGAAGAGAAACGATCGTTAGACGGTCGCTAATTCAGGAGAGAGGCGAGTAAATGAGGAGTTACTCAGACAAAACGGTCAGACAGGTGGAAATCAGACAACCGTTAATCTGTCAGGCTTTGTCACGTCAATTGCTGGGCGCCTTGTTCATACGCGTGTGAAATTGTGGAACGCATAACAGAAATGGGGCAAGATAGAGGGCACTGATTAAATAATAACATTATTGCCATGTTACTGGAGTTTGCAAGGATTTTTGTTTTAAAAAACTTAATATCTTTCGATATATTGACAGTGTACCAAACGTATACCAGTACACAGATAAAAGTGTTCTTCACTTGTCAATCGATGACCAGACACAACAAAACCACAACAATTCTTTATACCTCTTTGCAGTATAAAAGTAGAGTTCGGAGATAATTTAATATCACACAGGTTCTAAACATGAGGTTGCCGATGTATTTAAACATACTGCATGCAGTTATAAGAGATTAGAAATTTGTACATTATCTTCGAGCTTTAAAACTATTCCAGGTGAGTTCTCAGAGAGTTTTTTCCTCTCTTTTAAGACCTATGGGAAGATTCATTAGTAGATTTCTTCAAACCGCTTAGCAGAATAACTAGAGTGTTCATTCTAATGCATTAGAGAGATTCATAAAAAAATATGTATTTAACCATTGAGACGGTATGTTGCAAGTTTCACTAAAACCGCCGGAAAGATTTATTCTAAGAATCTATGTTTCTACAAAGATCAGGGATACTTACGCCAGCCGGAAGCAAGAGTAAAACATTTGAGTGTTTTCTCCTTAGTATGTTAAACAAATATGTGTATCAAGTGATGTATATGGGAAACGTCTGAATCAGATAAGCTATCAAGTTTCTATTCTCTGAATAGACAACTAAGCAATTAGTTCTGTTGTTCTATCTATTGTTACTCCCAAATTGAAGATGTTACAATAACTGCTCATTGTAATTAAATGGTATGCAAAGCATTCTTGGCAATTGTACACAGATTTGCAGTATAACAGCTTTGGCATAATAACAATTTCATCATTATTGGATCACGTCATAATGAAAACGTAGTAACTGAGTAGGACTTTACATAGCTACATGGTCATTGTGAATGATAATGATGGCTGGGCTGGTCAGTTAACATTCCAACGGGTTCATTGACCAGATGGTTGTGGAATATTTACATAGCAGAAATTTCTGTTTGGTAAGACAAATGAACTGTCAACAGAAAAAAAAGTTTGATTTGAGTCATAATGGGTCGCGGTAACACGTACCACCTGCCAAAAATCATACACCATTAGTGATTCTCTGACAACCACTTAAAGCCAAGAAACCCTCCAGATATGTAATTAACACAGTGAAAACTTCTAGGGCCTCAGTTGCCGGCTAAATCGGTGAGCAAGTGACAGGAAAAGTGTTCTCTTTTTGTTCATGAAACAATGTTATTTCCCCTGTACCTCTATTTAATATATTTCAAATAATTGAAGAGAGACAAAAATTGTATATACATATGTTTCATTCGCTGTTCACATGATTTTCATATATGGATAAAAAAAAATGGTCATGGAGAAAGCCAACATCATTGAACAAGTTCGTGAATATACTTTATTAAACTTTGATAAACTTTGAAAAAAGTAAAGAGTTGACAACTGATATTTTCATCCTCGCTCATCACAGCCTCCATTTTAAAATCACAGAATCCTAGTTGACGGTTGAGGAATTGGATGGCTTATTGGGTCTTTGTCAAGCCAAACATGTACTATTTTTTCGTTAATTCTTTCTTGGTATGAACAGAGTTTTGTTTTGCAAGAGGCACATTTTTGTGTCATCGTAATAAGATGAATATTTTTTATCAATGTTGTAAGAGCCACTTTGTTGTTCCATTTGTTATAAGATGAACATGGTTTTTATGCAGGTTATAAGACGAACATTGTTGTGTCATTGCAATAATAGACTATGCTGTGCCAATGTAATAAGATAGAGCATTGTGTCTTTGTGATAAGATTCATGTTTGTGTCACTGTAATTAAATATATACTGTTATGTAATTGGAATAAGGGATACATTGTTGTCACCGAAAAAATAGAGCCAATGTTGTCACTGCGACAAGAAAAAAAACTCAATATGACAATAGTGTTTATACTTATGTGACACTATTGTTGATACCAATGGGACAGTAGTGTTAATATAAATGTGAACATAGTGTTGCTATTAATGTCACTGTAGTGGATACTAATCTGACGATTCAGTTAATATTTAACATAAGGTAGTGTTAATATTAATGTGACCATATTGCTGGTGTTAAATTTAACAATATTTTTGGTATTAATGCGAAAGTGGGTTGATATGGATATGAGTTTGGTTTTGGTACTAATTTGATTGATTGATTGACTTTTATTGACGTGAGCAAAGTTTTGCTCCTGGTCATAACAAATATACATGGCAGTGATATTAATGCTCTGGTCGTGTTGATATGGATGTGCTAGTTGTGTTGTTACTGGTGTAACAGTAGTTTAAGCATAAATGTGGCAGTAGTGCTGATATTAAAGTGACATTTTTTAAAATATCTTAATGAGATCTGTATGCTTATAATAGTGCGATAGTTCTGCCACTAATATTCTGATATAGTATTATTGCGACATTGTAATGAATTATATGCCAATGTATAAACGAATAGTAAAAAAAGAGAAAAAAAAGAAGAAGACTTTTGTTTTGTGGGCTGGAACCTGTGCAGGAATCCATTTCATGACACCCTGAGTGTGGACTCTATTCACGAAACGGTTAATATTTACTTTGTATGTGACATTATTTCTGTGAGTCTACCATTGACTCAATCTCTACCATAGGCTCACTTTGTATGCGGCGAACGCGCAAAACAAAACTAATGTACCTCCTACGTAGAAGATTACCATTGACTGTGTTACCATTCAGCCAGTTGTTTATTTTCAAGCAGTTTATATGATTTGGGAAGTTCGACAAAGGATGCTAAATATGAATGGCTCTGTATAACCATTACAGAGATAATGAACATTGTCAGCAAATGAAGATTAAAACCAAATACTATTACATTATGAGAAGTCTGGTTTGTCTCTAGATACAGGACTTCGATACTAATAGCTGTATTAATCACCACATATCCCCACTGAGACTTGCTGGACGAAAAGCAAAGTTAATTCCAATATTTATCTGACAGGGGAAGTCATATTTCTTCATAAATCATGGAATTTTAACAACGACTTAATATAAATTGATTGTGTGTGGTAGATCTATCTACACCTGGCTGCTCTGGACATTGTTCCGAATTCACCACGGTTCATCTTTATTGAATTTGGCGAGACAGTTCTTCTAAAGTTTCCTTTGGATAAATTCATATAACCTATAATAAACACCTCAGGGAATAAACCTGTTTTCGGTATCCTTGTTATAAGTGTATGTGGCAAATCAGAGTTCCTATTCAAAATATAGAATCAAACTTTCAAAAGATGAGAAAAACAATTTTGTAAACACATTATATGAAAACAGCTTATACAATATCAAGTAAATATATAGTTGAAACATTAAATGATTCGATACTAACTACTTATTGATACATAAAAGTGGAGAACTCTTCTCAATTGATGTAACACATTATGTGAAAAACAGCAAACACAATATCAAGTAAATATAGAGTTGAGACGGTAAATGATTTGATACAAACTACTTATTGATACTTAGAAGAGGAGAAATCTTCTCGATTGATGCGATGCCAAAAGAATATTATTAATTGCCGAACCAAATATGGACTTAGTCATACGCACATACACATACACTGGCGATTCAATTTGGGAACCGTATAAATGTATGTGGAGGCATGACTCTCCCTCGAGTCTCTTGGCATTTATGGTTGAATATATGGCTGTCTAGTTGAGCATTTATAAAAGATTAAGTTAACGTGAATGTAATTTATATAGTCTTCCATCTCATGTTCAATCATTGAAAGTGTGATGTAATATCCTGACGGTAATGATTATATGTATAGGGGTTATTACCAGACATAACGGCTACATGGCCTCCGATATTATGGCCTGAACCCAAACACCAACACTGATAGTATGCCTATATTTTTGTATTTTATATTTATATATATATCAATCTACTAAAAATGAATTTTAAAAACTTTCAATATTCTAAGTGTTAAACCGTCGAAATTTGATATTTTTTTTGCTTTCAAATTTATACTGTTGAAATATTTGTCAGTATACACCACCAAAAAAAAAACCCATCAAAATACTTTAACTAGAGAGATCTTAATGTTAATAACAAACTTTTATTGCCGCCTTCGGTGTTGTTTGAAACACATTTTAGCTGCTCCCTATCCTTTTATTGCAGTAGTTGGGAACTATTCGACATCATTTTTTGTACCAAAACAGAGTTTTTTTTTGCATACTTCATCTCAACACATAGAACTTCAAAGCCTATTTTTAGATCTAAGGATATTGAATATCTTTATTGTCAATGGGTAATTGAAAACATGCAATTAGTGAACATAGTAATACTGACATGCTTAGCAATGGCGTACACCATTCAAACGAACGGAGTCGCAAAAAATCAATTAACTAATTTACTAATTCTACCTTTTTTTTATTTGGAGATTTATTTATAAGACATTAAAATTTCACTATTATATATATAAAGGTTATTAAGTTTCAAAAAAGAATAATTATTCTACATTTCTACCAAATATATACATGTGTTAAGGGTAATATGTAACAATTGATGGTTTAATCGTCTATAAACTAATCGCTTTTTGTCGTTCTTCGGAATTTTGACTTTTGGTTTTCTATCCTAAACTGCTAAGTGAAAATGATAGTTTCTGTCTTAGTCTTAGACAAATCTTGGATAATTGGGTATAAAGCTCGACATTCTCCAGGCCCAATCCTTATAAAATCAGGCGCTGGGTGTTGTTCTCATTCGTCAGTTTCCGTAAACAGTCAGGAAAACTGGTGAGCTTAACATTTGTCAACGCGCATGTGCATAACTATGGTGTTAGACAGCTTTTGATAGTCTCCCTTCGACACGATTCTTTTGGTTGTTTTTAGGTCCGCAAAAAACAAAGAGACATTTGACATGTACGGAATTTGAACATATAAGAACGAGCATTAGCTTCTCCTCTACTGATATTCAATGTCAGTTAGGCGTAAAAACAAGTATAATTGAATCCATTTACGGGGGGGGGGGGGGGGG
>JAVFBW010181342.1:0-10669 GCA_034783835.1 Mopalia ciliata
TGTATTTGTGTCCGTCGTCATATAAGTGAAATACCCTTGAGTACGACGTTAAACACCAATCAAACAAACAAATCAAACAAAGCATTGTCTAATGAAAAAGTAATGCATGGGTTTACAGTTTGGCATATATTGTTTGCGTTCCAAACAGAAGTTGCCTCCCTTTGAGCTTAACCACATTGACCATACAGTTTACCACATACATGTATATGGCCTAATTTGTATCAAAATGGAAGCAGGCGGGGATTATCCTCGGAACAGTAAACCCGTGTTCTATATCAAAAGCTAAGAACTTGTACATAAACTGGGAGAGGGATCGGGGATTATATTTCGACATCTCATCACATATCCAAAAAATGCACACATGTAGGTCATTACAATCGATCTCCACCGGAATGGGTGTTCTTGATTCCCGGGCGCAAGCCTGTTTAATTGGTCTATGCTGGTCGTATCAAACATAGACTTTGATTACATAATCTGCCGCACAGTCTCAGGGGGAGTGGAAGAGGCATGTAAAACCAGTTCACTGAAGTTGTTTTGCTGGATAATACATATTATAGCAGTTAATAAGTACGTAAGCTATTTTACAAGCCCATTTGCTCTGTAGCACTAATTAATAGTATTTCAGGGTATATCCGTCATGTTAGACAAAACGTGAATTTATAAGTTCTTGATTAGGGTTAATGCTATACATAATTCACCCTAAACCCAACAATTACATTGGGGTCATACCTTACATGACAAATGTATCTATTAAAGCATGCCGTGCAGGAGCAATTCGTTGTCGGCGATTAAAAAGCTCCAAGGAATCGCTCCATCTGTCGACGACTAATCTCAAGGGATAAAACTTGTTTGATATTTTGCAGTAATTCGTCTACTCTCGGCAACAGAGCTGTGCATCCAATCAGTAACTGGGGAAGAGTCACACGATTAAAAGTAATATATGTGTTTAAATAAGCTTGCTGCCTCACATGGGCCTTATGATTATCAAAAAGTTAAAATTTCTATAAATATTTCAATCGAAGACATTTTTAAAAATAAATCGTGTCAAGTGCATGTTAGCCACATAGACTAAATGTTAAGGAAAATAAAAGTTTTCTGAAGAATTGCCGGTTTAGGCGCTTTCATTTGTGTACGGCAGAACCGGCCGCAGAGGAAAAGTCTTTTTCAATGTGTCGCCGACAAAGAATCGCTCGTTTGCCGAAGCTGTAAGGCATTTACTTATGGGAGCAAGTATTGCTAGAGTAGGGTGTGTTTCAGATTTGTTTTGGTGCTATTAATTTGTTGTTATTTATATTGACATATATCGTTTTTTGCAATGAACATTACTCGGCAAGTGCAAAATAGAAAAGGAAAATACCTATCCCGTTTCACTGTTGCCCCGGTAACCTAAAGTCTAATTATTATTAACGCAAGGGTAGGGAAGTATCGTTCATTTCAACTGGTCCTCGGGAGACATTGTTGTGGGTACGTTTTGAAAATCGGGTTTTCACAGTTATATTTTGTTTACTTTTGGGTACAGTTTTTGCTTTGGGAAAGAAGAGGTGTCATATTTTTGCCTTTCTTTGTGATGGTAGAACTAGAATTTAGAGGATATTCCAAAAGAGGAATAGATTGTGTGATATACATGTATATCGCACGTCGCCCGATGTAACATACATGCCCTGGAGAATAACTTATGTTAAATCAATTTATAGTGTTCTTTCATGTAGCAAGTTGTACGAAACAAATATTAAATATGTATGTCTAACTGTCCTGGAAAATAGCTTTATTATAAAGCTGTAATTAAACCGGTGACAAACTAACCGAATATCACAACAAAATAGAATCTCGTAAGACCCGGTTGTCTTGTAAATAAGGATACAATCGTGTTAGTCTGGCATACACTCAGCTCAGACATACACTGATTACATAATTTACGGTAGACTCCCAGGGGTGGAAGAGCTGTGGATGGAGAAACAGTTCACTTTTGCCATGTAATAGCAGTGGAAAAGTGCGTGCCACTAGGCTAGACCTGTCGTTCGTAAAAAATAAATTTGCTTTCGTAAAATAATTACACAATCTTATAGGATTTTGAAAATTCAATGGGATTCCAAATTCTATGGAATCCTATAGAAAAATCTTTATAACGTTCTTTATAATTCCATCCAAAAATCCTATAGGATTGTATAGGATTTTTCTGTTGTGGACTTAAGGTTATTTCAACCAGATTGCTGTGTGTAAGTCCACTATTTGAAGTAAATCACTCTCGACCCCACTGGCAACAAACGAGATAGAATAAATACAGGGCAATATCAGGACTTTATGTTAAGACATCGCAAACAAGATGGGCATAACATTGCCCCTTAGCCATGAGGTCACTATAGCTAAACGAAGCTCCCATCCAACTCGACACCAACTATAGATGAGTGGACGTTAGTGATGACCGCAATGCTAAAGCCATCACACAGCCTTCTTCCATCAATGGCTACCAAAAAGTAACAAAAATGTGAACACTTGCCCGGTTGCAGTGTCGTGCTAATAAGGATTTTGCTCCATTAACAATGTGTTGCCTGCAGACACACTGGGTGCGTTTAAATCGCAAACCCTAGTTTGTCTCATTAGCATATTCTCGCGGATACCAGAACACAATCGGGCAGACTAGAACTATCATGTTAATAGATAATGACAAGTAACACCCACTCTCCTTGACCCCTGAAAGCCACGCTGGACTCAGGAACGCCCGCACAATATGTGGCTTAAACTAGTCATTCGATTAAAAAGCTGAATTACAGATTTCGCGATTTGAGTCATAGTGGTGTTCCGCGAGTTGATCACCCAGCAGTGACTCTAAGCGACGGTATGGCATATCATACGAGGCGGACATACTATAAGGTAATGTCGAATTGGCTGTGGTAAAGTGTGGCTTTCCCCACTGATCATTAAATGATAAAACAATCAACAATACGATTTTAGTCGTCCAAACACTTGAAAGTGCCCAGTTCGTCGTTATCGAGTAACACATTGAATGTATAACCCACTGTCCATCTCTGTGGACAAATACCCGAACTCACTAGATAGCCTTAAAGAAGCTCCAGTATTAAATGGTCTTAAAATCTAATAAAAAGCATCACCATGGGTTTCATAAGGATATGGCAACGGATTGTCCATTTCACAGTCTTCGTAGCTTAACTATAGTAGAAAACCGGGATAAAACTTTGAAAAAGCCACCAGAACGATTGTCGGATCCGCTGCTTGTACATCCCTCATATACCTAATGGTTGACGAATGTGAGTACGATGCAGTTTTGAATGTGAATCATTCAAAACAATATCGTTATCTATCGTAAAAATATAGTGCTAATGGTAAAGGCAAATGTTATTGGTTGTAAACAGTGCAAGTTGTACTTTGTACGTGTGATAGAAAATCAAATATACCAATTGTTGATGTCAAAGTGGACACGCGTCCCACCCTGTAATAGTGAAAGGCGTTTTACTGGAGGTTGAAGTCCCGGAGGGAAGATTTGTAATCTTTCTGGCTTTCTTACCAATCGATGGTAGGACTAA
Organism: Mopalia ciliata; assembly: GCA_034783835.1. NCBI lineage: Eukaryota > Metazoa > Mollusca > Polyplacophora > Chitonida > Mopaliidae > Mopalia > Mopalia ciliata. The sequence goes on from JAVFBW010181342.1 coordinate 3,543, forward strand.
AAGTTAGAATGTATGCTGTACCCGGAAGTTATAATGTTCTTTTATGTATCAACTAGTATGAAGACAATAAAAATGACTATATGTTCCTGAAAAAACCCTTTATAATAGAGCACTAATTCAACCGATGGTGCGCCAACCGAATATCACAACATCAATTGGGACCTCACAACGACTAGGCTCTCTGTACTACCAGGACATACAATAAACTGATAGAATGCTTTTACTCGCCTTCTAATTCCGTTAATAATTACGTACAAATTAGCTGATTTTATTTGTCATGGCTCTTTTTATGGAATGCATGCATTTCTCTCATAGTATTGTATCAAACATAATTTGTTGATCGAATTTACCTAACCAAGTTGTCAATGAACTTGTGAACATGCTGAGTCACGTACAGTCAACACCGTTTTAAGACCGATGCGTGTTAATGAGACAAACGCTGCTTGCATGACAATGTCATATGTTGGCCCATGTTACATATGGCTAGTTTGCACTTGTTTCTAGATTTGTTAGCTGCCTTTAGCAGAATATTCTGTAGTAACCATAGCTATAAATAGCTCTTTTTGAATAACCAATGTTTTGGACTAATGCATGAAGTGGGATTTATTTATAAAATTAAAATACCTGGATCAGACCTTCGTACTCGCTATTTTTATTATTCTTATGTAGGGGACCGTATTGTTGTCTTTATACTTGGGTTGACCCTTTTTGTTAAATGTTCAGCTTTATTGGAAATTGAAATCATATTTTTAATCCATATTCTCAAAAAAAAAACATTGACTGAACATCTTCTAATGTTATATATACAAGGTCAATAAACATAATATATGCAACGTAGGTGAGCTTATCGACCGTACAGTGTTCGTCTATATTATTGTCCGTCTCAAGGATTTTCGAACTTTATAAACTATAATCTGTGTGGCTTGCCGACACATGTACATGTAGTACCATTGTACGGTTGTAAAGTATTCGAAATACTATTAGTGTAAGTTAAACAATTTGTTATAATTCAAGAATAACCTGGGAAATGTGTGAGGGAGGCTGCTCTTGTCATGCCTTTAAGAGCTAAGACTAAACGCGAAGCAGATTACTTTTTCACTTAAGTACATGGTCCTCTCTTTTTGTAAGTGTTTTTGCCAGTCGTATGGTGATCTCCTAATAACAATAACAACCTTTAATAACAACACAGTGCTTTAGAATGACAAATACCAATATCGATAGTGAACCAAGTCTAAAAAAAATAACGATCAGATTCGCGTATTGAAGAGAAGGTATTGTTGATATGGAAACAACAAATCATGGCTGTTTTGTCACATATATACATTTCTTCATATTTTATTTTGTATACACATTTCTTGTACTGATGTAGAACTAAACCCTGCATGCACGAATCTACATGCTCTCTGAGAAACGAAGTATTAATGCCTCCTCTTCCAACCCAAATAGGAACAATGACGCAAATTTAAGAAATCCCAGAAAACTATTGAAGAAGTCTAATGGTCTAGTTTTTAGCTCATTTGTGCTCGCAGTGTGAAGGTCGGTCTATTACTAACATTACATCTGGTTTCGACATTTCACATAAATTATTAAAACGTTTTTGTAGAAAGAACGGTTGGGTTTATTTATTGTCACATGTGGCAAACGTATGGATGTAATACTTAAGGAATTCTGTGGTGAACGTCAAACATATCACATTTGCTTGGTTCTATTATATAAAAATCGATTTCCACAAATATTATTCCCTACTTTATTTAATTGTGATATGACAAAACATTAATAATAGCCAAATGTTTGGCAGTGTGTTCAAGAAAACAGTAGTACTGGTAACCAAATAAGATATGCTTTACGTTATTTTTTTCTTTATGACAGAATAATCTAACTTAATTGTATTTCTGAGGAAAAACTCTGGACGAAAATTGCATTATGTCATTTAATCATTTCTTTACTCACCTTACATTGATACCATATTTTAACGTTTATAAATCAATAACATCTGCGTTTTGCATAATTGATATTGGATATGTTTTAGTCTGTCTCTCTAGCATAGTATAAATTCATTTTAATGTTGTGAAAAAGTAATATTATGACCAGACTTGACAGAGACGTGGCATATATAGAAACTCGACGGTTTGGGATAACACTTTTCATATGGGTATTAAAATGGTTATATAGCATTATAAAAATGGGACCCGTTGTGTGTTGCATTGTCTTAATGGCAAATTAAATTATGAAAATTAATGGGAACGTTGGATGATAGATTTTACTTATACGAATAGCCCTACATGTGTACTACTTGTGTGTCTCCGTGGCAATGCTTCTCGTAGATAAAGATTCGCAGCTTTAGCACAGGTTATAATTTTACGTCTGTTTGGTTGTTCTGTAGTAAGAGTCAGACGATTGGAGCGCTGTCCTGCTTGCCAGAGACCAGAGTTCGAGTCCCGGTGGAGGCAAGAACAGTTGTCGGTCTCTACAGTACAAATATAATACTCGGTTATTGATTAAATTGTTGTTTTTTTTAAATCACCAAAAAGTTGGTTGATAACATGCAGATTGCGCACAATGGAAAGTCCACTTCCTTAAAATTATGTTAGCAAATTAAGAACATTGGTTGGTAGTGGCCTCGTCGGTGGTTCTCTAGCCATTTCGGTGTTCTAAACTCATGCGAAAAATACCACCAAATACCCATTTTAACGATCACACAACAAAGACATATACCTTGGGAGATATATAACGCTAAGCACCGATGGTTACAGACAAACGCGGTATTTGTTGTCAGATATCAAAGCCTTACTGGGTCTCGTCAAATTCAGGCTGTATTAATAGATACAAAGCGAGTCTATTTGGGTCAAAGCAGCCAAGACTTAGAACATCCTCGGACATTTCGGTACCGTAAATAATCTCTGATGTAAACTGATGCATTGTGGGATACGGGGACCAGACTGCATATGACTGAGTTATCCACGTGTTTATGGTTTATGTCTGAATGCTATTCTTGTGTTGATATGATGACGCCATTGGAGCCACATCATTATTAAAATACTTACAGCGGACGAAATTTGAACTATTTCACGAGAGTTGTCTTAGTCTCCTCCACTATAGAAAGTCTCGCGGGAATACGATTGCATCAACAATGAAGGCTCAGCCAGACTGCTGTTGCATAATATGCAGTCGAAGCAAAACAAACGAGTATGGTTTCTTTAATACATTACTTAACTAATTGCTAGGGTTTCTCATAGTAGGAGTTCTGACCTACATGGTATCCCTACCAAACATTAGGGACTGGATTTGATGGTTCAACACACTGAACAACACCATGGAATTAGATATCGGACTTTAAGACATTGAAATGACAATGTTGCTTAAAGAGCCAACATAAGTTACAGATCAATATAAGAATGGCCGTAGTTTTATCTGTGTCCTGAGTGAAAACAAAACAAGAAGACATAATGAAAAGAAAAGAATAAAATAATAATTGAAATCTAAGAGTAATTTTAAATAGATTTGCAAACACAGAAGATATGTAAAATAAGTATGATCCTAGCAAGATTTTTTACAATAACCTGAAATTGGTACAGAAGCTCTCTATTTTGTTGAAGCTAGTACAGTTTTCATACAGCGATGGTGGGGTTGTTGTTTTGTGCATCCACAAGTCTTTGGTGTGCAAAGTCTCTATAAGTAGACATCTTTTATGAAGTAGAAACCGTTATTGCTCTATCCCCCCCTCCACCCCCAAAAAAGAAAAAAAACGAAACAAAACAAAACATTTACATGAAAAAAATTATATATATTTAAGATCTCCAATTATCCCTGTTCGCCGAAAAATGTTAATATCGATTATCAATGTAACAATATCGGTAGCTTCACATGGTCAGATATACGTAATAATCTTTGTGTATTTCTGAGAGAAAAGCGAATATATGTAATACAGAGATCATCTTGAACACTGGCCACGTTTCGGAAAACTCTAGCTTAGAGAAGACAAAGCTACCACAATCGGGAATCAAAATTATCTACAATTTGTATCAATGTTTCGAAAAGTGTCTTATATCCAAATTCATGTGCTTTTTATCTTTTAAGTTGATTGACTTGAAATAGAGAAAAATAGAAACACGATAGGAAAGTAGTGCACTGATGATTTTAATAGTATTCAAATAATTTGATAACAGAGCTAAAACGGCAGATGTTTTATTTATTTAATCAACTCGATGCGTTGTTTGTTTTGTTTGTGCAAAAAACCTCTACCTCTCGTCTCTAATTAATTATTGAGATACCGCGACACGTCAGATCAAGAAAATCAAATTAATCCCTATCCACTCTATTTATTGTAAGTGTTTAATTTATTAATACTTTCATTATCTTGGCCAAACAAGCTAACCCATACAGAACAAATGCCAACAAGAGTGCTGATCGAGAAACTGCCCTTTTCTATCACACAACACAGCGTCAGAGAAGGCAATAAACTACTCCATCTATTGATAGTTAAATTGAGTTTTTATTTATTTCTGTGGGAAACTGGATTTCTAATTATCCCACTAAATTGTTTTTTAATTTACTTTTATCTGTCGGAGACACTATATCATGTTTTAATAATATCGTCCACAAGCAAATTACTTGCTCAAATTAGTTTTGGACGTGTTTTCTTGTTTTGCACACTATCATCAAATATTTTGAAGGATACCTTTCGGATATTGAAGCAAACGGAAGTGGGGTACATTCATTAAAACCATCTAAACCCATTTTGCGCGTTGAGTAAATTCGTATCGTTGCTAGTCTATCATCTGTATTTATGCCTTCTAAACATATGTATACATTTGAAGACCATAAGGGAAAAAGACGGTAGTCACAAAATGTGAGTTTCGCGATTACCCCTTAAGCTATGAGCTCAGAGCCTAAACCTCCCCCACGCATAATGTTTTGCTCCTAAACAACCTCAATCCTTAAATAGGAATGTCTGAGGTTAAAATTCTGATTTTCAGCAAATCGTTTTTATGTGACTACGGTCGTTTCCCCCTCTGGTCTTCATTTGTATATACCGATAAAGAAGAATACTAGCATTGTGTAATTCCAAGCAATTAGGCTGTCGGATTTCACCTGCCAAACCAAGCATTCTGTTCTGTTAATAGGTACATAGAATCCACAGGATCATGGAGAATAACAAAAATCTCTCTATAGTCAGGTATTGACTAGTCTTTGCTGCCAAGCGATACAATATGGGGGACAAATTTGTAAAGCTTTTTGTATTACGTTTTTACAGCTCGTTTATTGTTACCATAAACACAAAACTGCGCAAAGAATTAAAGAAATTGATTAAGCATTGAATATTATGGTGAGTTCAAAATAAATATGGGATACACGTATCCCTGTGCAATGTAGGAACTATGATGTTTTGGCATTACATAGTCCCACCGTTGCCTGCTCTTATATATACATTCATGTTTCGCCAATGGATGTAATACTTAGATAGCGGATTGTCTCCAATCGCAAATCTTATTTCCATGGGATTCTGTGCTTAATTATGTAATAACGATTCCCCTATGACCAAAGGATGTAGTCTGTACTATACAATTGGGACAAAACTCTTGCTCGAGTGAAGGCTCGACATAGAAATTGATCGCTTGGGAAATATGACTTTGATATAATAAAGTGCATTTTCTAGAAGAAGAATTTCTATAAGAGTTGTAAAACCTTGTCAACAAAGTAAACAGGATTATGGCAGTGTGGTTTCCATAAAACATGATCTGATTTCTCTTCCCTGCGATGAAAATGTGTCCAATCTTAAATGTGACTGGGAAAATATTGAATTATCTTTGTATCGAATGATAAAAGTTAATCTGACAATTTTTGTTTCAAATTAAAGGCGTTATTTTATAAATGCTTTTCGAGATACTTTTAAATTGCATTCCTTTTGTTTCTACTACACATTCTAAATAAGTTTATTACCATTTTGTTACTTTTGGTTAACCAGGCTAGACGCTATTAGTTTCTCTTCAAAAGCTGTTGTCCAAGTTAAACCGTTCTCCATCTACGCAATTATATAATAAAACTTTTATTTTTACAAGTGACTGTTTTTACTTCAACTGCTTTAAATACTAAAACAGGTGTTTGATCAAATTTCACTGTTATTCTAGAATTAATGCAGGCAAAATCCATTAGCAGCTGACCAGCCTATTGATCTATAACACAATAGTATGGGAATGAAATATGATATCTTCTTTCAAATGAGTTCTCATAAAATATTCATTGACCTACCTGATGTTTGACGCGGAATAATACGCTGGACACCAACAAACAAAAGGCTGATGTACCGTAGATCAAAATAAAGATCAAGATGTTTGGACTCAAAAGTTGATGGTCTGATATCGACTCGCCGTCAAACTGTGGCACAGCAGTAACTTGATAGTGCCAGAAACTGTTGCGAATATTAATTCTTATTACGGAAGAGTTAAGAAATTGTCAAGGATTTCTTGGCTGAGAGGCATTTAAAAGTTGCGACATTAGAAATTAAGTAACTAAATCACAGGATGAAAATCGAAACGTTGCATCTTAATATCAAGAAGTTGTAATCGAAAAGTGTTATCTTGTTTAATCGTATATTATTGTAACATGGGTACAAAGAAAGTCCCATACTGACGCTACAACGACCAGATTACGGTCCACCAGATATCAGTTCGAAGGAAGACGCATTTATCATTTGATTAATTACATGTTGTTATTTTTGCAATAATTATTCCCATGTCTCCATTTTCATTATGTTCAATAAGCTGAATTTCACAAACGCTACGTCTCTGTTTTGGATGGACAATTTTGTAGTTGAATTTCAAATGGCAAGCGAGTGTCCCGTGGTACAAAACTCTTAATTTAGAACGACAACTTTTGTCGCTAAGCGATTTTAAACCAAATCGAGCAGTCTTTTTTTCATGATGGTCTAAGCGCCCTGCAAGCTATTAACAACTTGATATATTCTTGTAAATGTCCAGTAATATGTGAAATACTATATACAATTACCTCACTGTCCTTTGAAAATATTATTGTATATTTTGCCACCGTTCTGGGCGATTCAGGTGTACCGGGAAATGAATGGGCAGACCAATTAGCCAACAATCTCTGACGTTGTCTCGAATTAACTG
>JAVFBW010181353.1:0-10668 GCA_034783835.1 Mopalia ciliata
GTTGTCTGATAACCGCGGTGAATCGTTAGCTATAGCCACATAACCAGCTGACTTACCCTTGTGTGTCATAAGGTATGAGGATATCTTGGTCAGTGATATCCAGTAACTCACTGTTGTCTGATAACCGCGGTGAATCGTTAGCTATAGCCACATAACCAGCTGACTTACCCTTGTGTGTCATAAGGTATGGGGATATCTTGGTCAGTGATATCCAGTAACTCACTGTTGTCTGATAACCGTGGTGAATCGTTAGCTATAGCCACATAACCGGACTCCCTGGGTTCTGCTAACTGACTTCCCAATACCCTGAAACATAAACTATTCTTTGTTAAAACAGTCAAATCCTTCATTTCTCATTTGTCTTTTTTGTTTGTTAGAGGTTGAATGGCATATTTCACTAAATGCGCGACAGATTTTCCATTTAACATGGTTCCTTGCTTAAATATGGTGGAAAACTGTGAGGAAACCTCGTAAAAACCACCCGCATAGCATGAGCCACATCCTGGGACTAACTCATACACCTGATGGACTAACCCATACACCTGATGCACTAACTAATACACATGACAGACAAACTTATACATCTGATGGACTAACTCATACACCTGACAGACTAACTCATACACCTGACAGACTAACTCATACACCTGACTGTATTGGTCACAACATTTCTATCTCATTCCAGAGAGTGTGAAAACGATCTCTGGAATGAGATAGAAACGTTGTGACGAATAAAACCAAAAAGCTGTTATCCATAAGGAATTTTTACTTGTTAAAATGCTAGGTGTAAAAAAAATGTTGGTGCAACTTTGCAACTTTGCAGCTGACTAACTTTACAAGCACCCAGTTAAAATACTATCCATTCCCAGGATACCCATTTCCATTAAACATACTTGCTGTGTGGGTGCATAGCCTTAACGTTTATAAAACCAGTAACTTTCACAACACAGAGCAAACTGCGGAGCTGCGATCTTGTCTGTATTGCTGTTATCATGAACAAATGAGTAGGCTAAGATTAACGTGCATAAATTCAGCTTTACAACCCATTTTGGGCCAAACTTTCATTCATATTTCATCAGTAAATGTATCCCTGTGCCAGTGTTATTGCTTTTAGAAATATATAAATACAAATACATACCTTTCTGAGTTTTACCATAGATGATGCAATCTCTGTTACTCCATAGAATGGGACTATTTGCGGCTGCTGTATAGGAACAAGCTAACTGAGTAACACATTCACGGATCACTGATGTTTCTTATTTCTCTAAACTTATCCCAGGTTTAACTTATTATTTATGGTTACAAAAACCCTACACTTGATGCTTAACTTGAATTTTCAGAGCCTATACAGATGTAACACTGTAAACCAAGATCACCAAAAAGATCATTGCCTTAATTTTACCTGAGATGTGGAAATTGTCCTCCCCATTCTTTACACTCCCTAAATGTTGCCTGGGGTCCCTCTTTTCTCTCTCCATACAGCATGGAGTCGATTTCTGCAAACAAATGACGAACTGTTCTGGAGGCGTGTCGATCAAATTCCTGTCCCCAAAACAATACAAACAAATGATAATTGGTAACATAACAAAATGCTAATATTTTTATTTGGTTCAATTTGTAAAAATGGAGATATCAGTGTTGTGACTTAACACTAGCTCTCACGTCATGTCAGGCAAAAGTATGGGGAATGTTTCTTTAGACACGATTTTGTCTTTAATGTGTAGATCGTATTATGCGATTAAAACCCAGTACTGTTTATTCTTTTCCCAGGGCTGTAAATTGAACCCAAATCGCAGCGGTAAATGCTGTGCCCAAATTAAATACACCCAAATTATGTCCACCCAAAATAAAACAAAATGTAAACGAATTATTGCCTTTTTTTGGAGAAATTTGTCATGGCTCGACATTTAAATCTGAAATGCTTCAAGCATAGAACTTCCGCATTACACTCGTATGGATTGACTGGACATAGCTCAATTTGGTAGTTGATTTCCGCAAATTGGTTGTTTCTGCTTTCATATTGCCTATCCCCATTATTTAAAATCCACACCATACTGAAGGAGTAATACTTGGTGAAAACACGGACTGGCGAGGCCGCCCTAAGACGAGTGGCGGTTCTCACAATAAACTGAGCTCAACATACAGTTCTAAGCGAACAGAGCGACCTGGAGATGACCAGCTTACGGATATTTCTCAAACAGGGAATTTGGGCGATATTTCAAGTCAGCTGAAACAATAACAACAGCAGTATTGACTGCCACTGACATTGTTACCAATCAATAGATGTCGAACCCCCAGCCTGAGCGTTTGACTTTCAAACAGCAATAAAAATACCTAGATCTTTCTCTCCTTCTCTCAGTACAGACTGTATTTTTTTTATCCGAAAATGAACATACGAAACCGTCTTAATCATTCAACGTGTCTGTTACATGCATAAATGAAACTGAAAGCTCTATATACACTCACATGATAGGTCGGTGACTGGGACTGATATGTATGCACAATTTTTACAGGTAACATTATTTAGTACTATTTACCGGACCGTCACATTTAGACTTCACAGATTGACATTATCAGAAGTCTAGTTGATAAGACTTCTGATAGTATTTACACAAATTAATATATTATTCAGGAAAGTTACAAGTCTGATACATAGAGATAGGGCTTATCCATTGATAACAAGAACACCATTTTATCAACCAAAATCAATTTTTTTCTAAGCTGTGTGAGAGGGGGACACCCCCCTCCTGGATAGCTTGTTACGAGTTTCTGCTTCAGATTGCCGGTGCCCAAATTCGGGGCATCTAAAGGCCTGTGTCTACTATTTGTATAATAGCTTTGTGAACTTTAAGAATTGTTCTCCACCTCACTACCATACCTGTTCTGTCATATCATTACACCTCATTATCATACCTGTTCTGTCATAAATCATTACACCTCATTATCATACCTGCTCTGTCATATATCATTGCACCTCATTATCATACCTGTTCTGTCATATATCATTACACCTCACTATCATACCTGTTCTGTCATGTTTCATTACACGTCATTATCATACCTGTTCTGTCATATATCCTTACACCTCATTATCATACCTGTTCTGTCATATCATTACACGTCATTATCATACCTGTTCTGTCATATATTATTACACATCATTATCATATCTGTTCTGTCATATATCACCCATGGGTCAAAATAAAAAATAAAATCAGTGTTATAGATTATTGAAAAAATTTAAACTAGGTGCACAGCAATAAAATTAGGTGCACCAAAATTGTAATTTTAAATGATTTATTTAGGGCTCCAATTTAGACAAAATAGGCCTTCTCACCTCAAAACAACACTTGAAACTAATAACAATACTTATTTATGAATAAATACCATGCCTAACCTTCGGTCATTACTTCACGCCAGTATAAATAATCCATTGATTCTCCACCTCAAAATGGTATATTTCAAACATCGAGGACAAGCAAGCATGCAGTGGAACGGTCACTTGACGTCACATATATATATATATATATTATTTTTTTGTGCAAAAATTGATGAGAAAAGAAAAGGAAAATATCAATTTGCTTATTGTTTAAAAGATTAAAATATTGTTACTACATAAAAAAAAATGTCTGTGTTGTCAAAGTCAGAAGCTTTATTTATATATAGGTTAACATTTCAGATAGGAAATCCGTCCTCAATGCAGCCTTGGCTTTTCACGTGGTGACCTCCACACTTGTTTGGCCTCCGAAGGTTAAATAAAATGTGTTTTACACACTTTTTACATGGTTTTCATTTTCTTTTTAAAATAAAAACAGTATTCCCAAATATTATAGAATATATATTCAACCAAATAGTTAGTTGGTATGCGTAAATGTAGGCATATTAAAGGTATGTTGTCTTTATATTTCTACGGACATATAAAGCTGTGTTGAGTTAAATGGGTCAAATTATGTGGGTCAGTGAAGTACATGTAAATCAACCAGGTTGACCTATATTCGTTCATAGCGAATTTATGTGGTTGAAAGACGGTATTATGTGCATTTGTATTTAATTAATTGAATTGTTGAATGCATAAGCTTAGATTATTTGTATTAATAAAGTATAGTATTTCAAAGATAATTCTGTCAAATACAGTCCAAAAACATGTGTTCCAATTTCTGCTCTGAGGGAGACAAAAGAGCTCTTTTCCATTTGCTGCACGCGAATAGACAAATCGGCAAATCAAATCGCTTTTTCTCCGAAATAATACAGATTTGACAGATGGCCATAATAATGGAAGAAAGCTGATTGTTTAAGATCTCAATTAGGTAGAATTCAATCAGTTTCATTCCAAATAAAGGCAATTGACTTATAATTTACCCTTTTCTGGTATATTTCAGCAACTTTCAGCATTGTGTCATTCAATTTTATCTAGGTGCACAGGCGTGCACCTAGAACATGACGTTTTTAAAAAGGTGCACAGCGCAAAAAAATAGGTGCACCGGTGCACCTATGCACCCAGTATTTTGAACCCTGCATTTGTCTACTGAATGTTCCAGTAGTTTGACCCACTTTTCACCAGTCACTTGTTCTTACCTTCAATTGTATTTCTTAAAGTATTTCTGAAGTTGAATACTATACTGTATGTCACTGTTATTGTTGTTATTTTACAATAAATATTGTAAAAAAATAAAATTGCTGGTCATTTTCATTCTGTCTGGTATCTACAGTAACAATGGCTACCATTGAGTTTGAGTTAATAATGACAACCAAAACACAATTTCATTGGCATGCATGTAAATTACAATTTGTTTATTATATTTACAACATATAATATCAAATGACAGAAAAATAGATGTAGGCATCCTAAAGGTGCAATTTAATTATCATTCTGATTAAGATTGTATGCTTCTTTAATAGTTTATGCTCCTCTTTCTGAGAAAAACTGAAAGTAAAAATAAAATGTTTACAAATTTAACACTTTTCTACTTTGTGTCATTTTGTTCAATGTGGTATTAGTGTTCATTTTGCTCTCAAATTTGTTGTGGTCAGTGGATTGTGTCAAGGATTTGTCACAATGTCAATTTGTTTGAAAAAAAGTTGAATTATGAAAAAGATTACAATTGCACTCTTGACATGTAGAACAATTTTATTGAAACTAGCCTTTATTTAGTTATATTAAACAGACAGCCTTCATAGTGAACCAGTGAGTCAATAAACACAATGAAAGCAGGGGTACAAAATACACAGGTAGCTGAATCCAAAGAAAAATTGTAGACAATATTGAACATTAGAGTTGAACCAAATTACATAGGTTTAATAGCACAGTGTACAGGTGGCTAGTTGACTATATATTGTCAAACATAACATAGCTGGTCCTGTATATGTTATATATTTGTGATCAAGTTAATAATGATTCCGGATTTTCATAATTACAGAAGTCCTCACAGTTTCCATCATTTTTTTAAAGGATTACCTCCCCTGATGGTAGATCTGTCCCGTACTGTTAGACTAGCAGAATTACATATATTTTTTAAATTTGTTGTTATTCTTTTTAGACAGTGAGACAAAGAACAATTTTTTTTTATCCCCATCAGCATGTTATAGAGGGCATTAAGATGTTAAATTTGTTTGTTTGTTTGATTGGTGTTAAACGTCGTACTCAAGGGTATTTCACTTATATGACGACGGAGACAAAAATAAAACGTACAAACAGATCAGCTTCCTGTTTCCCTTTAGCTCTGAGAACACCAGGGCAACAGAAAGCTCCTTTTTCTCGCCTCTTATGATCGACCGAGTAAGCCGAGGGAGTATTCTGCAGGACTGGCCAACCCGCTCCCCCACCTGGCTCAAGATGTTAAAAGCAATACTACAGGATTTTCAAGTTATGAAAGCACATTTGTCTTGCGCTAAACAACATTCCTATTTAAAATGGGTCCATTCCAATCAAATATTTGGTTTCCATGGCAACATTATGATACATAAATTATTAAAACAGTATTACAGACGACACTGTAAAAACCATACCACAACACATGGTTTTCAAGTTTTGGAAACACATTTGTCCGACACTAAGCTACATTCCTATTAAAACTGTCAAATTTAAAATTGGGAAACTTAAATACCAAAACCCCACATTAAGTCTATGGTTGTCACTTTCACAAATGGGACAACTCATGCGAAAAATTAGTATTCAATTTTTGTCTACATCTTGTTTGTATAATGGAATTCCTCGTTCCACACGGTGGGTAAATAATTCAGGAATAAATGCTCGAACATAAAAGTCCTTCAAAGATGGCAACATGTGATGCTGGAAAAAAAAACTGTCCGCAAAGATCCTTTCCACAGAAATTCCCAAACATGTCCAAACAACAAAGTCACACCATTTCCGTCCACTTATTACAAGCTGACCCTGTACCTGGTAATAATAATTATGGTTCCTTTTCAATGCGACTTTACCATTAACTAAACAGCAGAAGAATTTAGGGTCAGTGGCACATTCTTCAGGTTTTTTTCATTCTAAAGTGTTGAGACGATGGACACTTAATTTCCAGTAAGCCGTGATGATCTTCACAATGGGTACAGTTGACAAATCCATCAGGACTAGCACCAAGATGGGGATACTCTGGTGTTACTAGCAAACCACACTTTTTCACAGTCAATCCACGATGTTTATTCCTCATTACTTTTTCATATTTCTTCTTGGCAACATTTTCATGGTCCCGTCCATATTTTGTGTGCACAGTATCAAATGTCCTATAATTAAGAAGATCTTTCAGAGTCGAATCAGGTTTTGTTGAGTTTTTCAATTTACAAATCCGTCCAAAGTTGGATGCTGTTAATCTATCTTGCCTCGCTAGCACCCACAAATCAGATTGGCACTGACTTCTGGTAAGGCATTCAATTGTCATACACTGATTTCTTGTCATGTTTATTTTTTCAAAATATGATTGGAAAAACTCTTGCCTTTTGATATCGTTGAGACAAACTAAATCACTAAAATTAAACATAATGTCATGCAGTCTGGGAATCAAAATTTCATGTGTTTTGATTTCAAAATTTTTGAGCCAGCCAGCATTTGAATTAATACGAAGAAGTTTGTCTTTGAAACGTTCAATGTCGACAGTTTTTTTTTCGGACCTTCCTTACCATGGACTACCTTCTGGAATGTAAGATCCTGGGACTTTTTTGGAGTAAGCTTTCGTTTTCTAGAATTGTTCCACTTGCACTTCATAGCAGTTGGGGCCAGCTTGCCATCCTTCTTCTTATCAGTCATGTCTGCTATGGCATATAGTAGCGCAGCTATGTGGTTACAGCCTTCACCTTCCCTAATAAAACAGAATCAAAGACTCAATCAAAAAGAAAGAACTTGTAAAATACCCATCATGCACTTTTGTGCTTTGTCAGTACAGAGTGGAGATCAAATGATTTAAGTGTAACCCAAATCACCTGATGACATCTGTAGTACAACCATAACATATAAGCTAATACAATTATATAGATTAATTAGTTTAAAAAATCACTTCATATCTGTAAAGATATGCATTGAATTAGAAAAATTTATTTTACTTTACTTTAATTTTATGTATGATATGAATTAACATTTTTCTATAATTATAAATAATTAAAAGAGGCAAACTGTCTAAGCAAGGAAAAGTTGTTGTCAGATTGGCGTATCGTATAGATCTACAGTCTTACGCTTTATTGGCTATACAATTGTGCACCTTTGGGCGTTACTCGATGAAAAGCAGAAATTCCCTATCATATGATGTATTTCAGTGTGCTGATTAGGTGGATTTTGCAGTATATGTCAAAGCTTTCAGTTTGCCTCAAATTAGACAAGATTTAGAGTGCTATACTGCTAAAGTAGCTACATGTAAATCAATGGCTCAACTACACAATTAATTGTTCTCAATCAGCATTTGCAACGTTGCCATATTAACCAGGACTGCATAGTCCTTTTAAAATAAATTGAATGCAAATGTTCAATCGAGTGAAACACATAGGGCTATAATCTTACATCATATCCAGCCTAAACTGTGGTGAATGCACCATCCAGATATATATATAATGCTGTATAGACTGCATTGATCTACATCCAGAGCTGTATTTGACAGAAATGAGTGGACTGAAACCACCCTCAGCTCAACCATCGATGACACTAGAAACAAGCCACACAAGACAGACATAACACCACAGCAAATATCATTGGTTTCCTCCACCAATTAATCTGGCATGCATTCATCCCTGAGAGTGGAGGTAAACCCCCATGAAACAATTTCAAACAAACCAAAAGACAACAAATAAACTGTAATTTTATATTTGTTTAAGGAATACCTACCCTGCTGTGCAACTGCATTCTGCAGAATTTATGCAACCAGTCATCTTTGACAGCATCACCCACACGTTGTAATCTGGACGTTGGTTTTTATTTGCGGATGGCATTGATGGAATGGCCTTGCATCTTACAAAGCAGTGGCTTTGATTTTCATTACTGTCATTTACCTAGTAATGATATAGATACAATATTTTAGATACATGAATACTTGTAAAAAGTTTACTTTTTAATCTATTTTCCCATGATTGTTTGTTTGATTGGGGTTTAACAATATGATGATGTATTGTATTGTCCACTTCAGGCTGTTCCTTGCCTTATTACAGTGGAAAACAGGAGGAAAACCCATACCTAATTGCCAGAGCCACACCTGATGGTCGACAATAAATTATACGACAACATTTTACATTTTTTTCTAAATTAGTCTTGGTGCAGGGTCTTACATAATTCCAAACAGCGTCAATGTCCTAAAATCTGTTATTTAGCCAATGAATGATAACGCGGTGAATCGTGATAAACCTGGTTATACCATATGTGCAGCCAGTTATTAAATAATTTACTAGGACACTGTTAAAACAAACAATTAAAAACTTGTCAGCTGCAGACTTGCAGTACTGGATAATCGGTTTTAAACATTAGTGGTTGGTTAGTTACTGATTCATTTTCTCATTGAACAATATCACAATGTAACATTTCACATGAGGTCCAATACAGATGACTGTCCGATTGAAAAATCACTAATACTAGATGGAATTCTGCCGCTACGCCTCTAGTCTTACCTGTACGTTGTGGATATGCCCATCCTCATACATGACCTTGGACTTTGACGTTTTGTGTTTAACTTGTACACAAAATAATTGTAAATGTCCTTCTCGCTGAGATCCGGAATTAACTCCACGTTTTCACTCCTTCTGTCGATACAGGATGGATGCACCATAGTTTCCCCAATGGGTGTCTGCAGACGTTCTTTTTCCCTGTCCGCAGTTTTCACACGGTCACATTCTCGAACGCTAAACACATTTGTCAGCCCCATATTGTCAGCACCTTATACCCGCTCTATTAATTCAGTTTTATTACCAGACACATGCTGCCCTACACTGCGTAAATAGTCTTTAAGCATATCAACTTTGCAGCGATCTAAAGAGTTACTTCTACACGCTTCCAGGACTTCAGCGTAATCCGCCATTTTGGAAAGTGATAGTCCTCGGAAGTAGAATTAATCATAATCAGGGGACGTTACCCATGGTTCGCTACGAGAGATAATCTAGTTTTGGGAAAAGACTATTGGGTTATATCGGCTGCCGCGATTGGCCGATGTCGAGCCTATGAGCAAAACTTTTGCGGACCACCACCGAGGGCAGCCGACATTGGGCCAATTTCCATGCCTATACTGGGCCGACCATCCTTGATTTGCTGACAGGGATGTTAACTGTGGAAGAGTATACTGTCCACTGTGTGTCAAGCTGTTTATCAGCTACGGTCGGGCAAAATCAAAAGAATCTGCTGAAATTTGGAAATGTTTCTGCTGCTGTGACCATTCCTGTTCTAGTCACGGACTCCTGTACATAAAAGACAACTTCTAGGAAAACCTATTAAAGATGTTTAATAATGGGAATCCTATACAGATATGCAGTGGTTCCGGCAATTGCAGGAGTGATTTCTTCGAGGTTTCCTCTCAGTTTTCCAACATAATAAGGCTAGGTGCAATGTGAAGTGGACAAATTGAAGATGGCCGCCAGCTAAGACACACTTGCAAATGAGCTCCTGAACAAAGTTAATTTTACTACAGTAAGTTACTTCCAAAAGTAGTATTTTCCAAGACAGTATTGTTAACAAGTACTTTTGTAACAAAATTGGATTTGAGAATAATGTTTATCTGTCTTCAAAAAGGATATTTATAAGTAAAAGCAGTGTTTGAAAATTACACACCTGAAAATTCAAGATGGCCATCTGGGAGCCTATATTAAGTCTGAATGGCAGCAGCCCTCAATCAACATTTCAAGGCTTTACCTCAACTGATCTGAGAGATCCTATTCCTATTCTGACTGATAACCAACCAATGTTATGCAATTCACTGGATTTTGAAGAGGAAATACAGAGACAACATGAAGAACAATACTTTTCCACTCCCAAACCAATAGCAAAGATTTCAAACATCATAACTAAAATGAGCAGTAAGTGTCACCTGAACAATAACTTGGAGGAGGACTCTATGTGTGAGACATCTACTGTGTGTGAGTGTACCTGTGAGCAATGTTATAAGATTGATTGATTGATTGATTGATTAGTGTTTTATGCCACATTCAGCGGTATTTCAGCTATGCTGTGGCGCGAACATATTTACAATTTATTTT
>JAVFBW010181364.1:0-10668 GCA_034783835.1 Mopalia ciliata
ATCGTATTACACATGTAGGCTAGGTCCACACATTTGAATAGACTCACGCCAGTGCATGGTTAGATTTTTGGTGTTTATGTGACAACCATGAAGCGTCAGAAGTCAATTGAGTCATTTTTTGGACGTAAATAAATCATTTAAAATTACAACTGTGGTGCACCTAATTTTGTTGCTGTGCACCTAGTTTAAATTTTTTTAATAATGTAGGTGCACGATGTGCACCTGCTTTTTATTTTTTATTTCGACCCATGATCTTAGTGCCGTAAAACTTAAAGAATATTCCTCAGCAGATAGACCCTGTCATATCATCTTCATGCCGTAAAACTTAAAGAATTGAGTTACATCAAGGTTTTACACAAATGCTCAAGGGTATATAATATATATATAGAGCATATTGTCCATTTCTCTCTGTTAATTGGTTTGTAAACAAAGGTCAATCCTTGTAACCCCTCATGCAATAGCTAGTCACTTTCTGGTATTCCATCCTATACCTGTGCCCAACAAGGGGACTCTAAAGCTGAGGATTCTTACAACATCTTCCAAATAAAACACAGCCACAACTGGCAACAGTAACAAACTTGTAATGCCTCTTAGCAAAGAGCATTGGCTCTCTTTAAATTCCATCATCGACACTAGCTGCTTGTGATTTGTTATGTCTGTTTCATGCTGTACTTTATACTTACAATGGTTGGACTCATACAGTTAGTCAGAAAATTAGAGAAGGAAATCACCTTTATACAAGATTGATTGATTGGTGTTTTACACTGTGCGTAAAGGTATTCCCTAACGGTTAATACCTCAAAAACGTATTAAAAAAGGTCCAATATTCACTGAATGATTTGCAACTTTTTTCATTAAAAAATTTGTGGCGAAATTAAGATTTAAACAGCTGATTTTTATTCAAACTAGAGGAAAAATTCAACAGGGGAATAAAATTCACTCACTAAATATAAAATTAAACTTCAAATATGCAATATTCAACTGAATATTTCCTTAAAGGGATCATTTGGTCATACAATACTTTACTCCAGAGGAACATTATTTTTGCACTGAAGCAAAACATGTCAGGTCTTTTCAGTAAAACAAAATTTGTTATTTGAAAGTGCTTCTCATTCAGTAATAAATCTGAATAAGACTTTTATTAAGTGGTGGGTAAGAGATTAGGAGTCTGTTGTTAAACAAATGGTAAAATAGTGAAAAAAAATAAAACAGAAAAAAAAAAGATGAAAAATATCTTATCGAACTTTGCTGTTTCATAGTTCAAATGTTCTGTTTAAACATGAGACATGACTACAGCATTTTAAATTTTGTCGCGGTTTTAATACGACATTAATCTTGGATACAACAGAAATGTGGAGACTTCCTATCTTACAGTCTTAAACGCCTTTGGTATGCGACAATGGTCAATTGGCGGCATCTACGATTACTGACAATACAGCAACAATGCTTGGAAGTGGTCGTTTTTTTGCCGGTTTCTATAAGATTTACGAAAGAATCTCTTAAACTGAATAAAGTTAAATTTATTTTAAAGTACTGGGCGCACATCAGATTTTGTTTGTGAGGCGGGTGGGCAAGGTTAGTGCCGGGCTCAGCCGCGCAATGTGGGCAGAAACCAGACTCAGGAAAATTATGAACTATCGAAACTATCGATATTTGCACCCACAATTGGCAATAATCGATATCCCGAGCGACTATTGATATGTTACTATCGGATCACAGGCTATCCTGATATATCAATAGTTCGATGCATCGTTACACCCCTAATTACCAGAGTGGAGTTGCCATTATCCACCACAGAATGTTCCTGTCTATAACAGATCTCAAATGACTTGTAAGAAAATTTGCAAAGTTTGTTAGTGGATAAAACAAATAATAAGCATCGGAAAAATATGGGATTTATTTTACAGATAGTTTACAGTATTATCTTTGTAATTCAGTTCATTTCAATCTGATTTAAAATGCATTTGGGAATACTTTTAACGGTATTTCAATTATATGACAGTGTGTATTCCAACAATAATTGACACTAGCCGAACCAAGATGTGAAGCATTTTAATAATATTGGAAAGTTAATTCTCCTCCAGTGCTGAGTAAAGACAGCATTGTCAATCTTTAAACAAACTGCCCTTAGTCAGAGGGCCCTTTCTGTTGGAGCCTGCTGTCAAGAAACACTGGAGAGATTCATGACAGTCTAGAATTTAGTTTTACAATATTAAATTGTGACAAAATATGTGATGTCCACTGTTTTCTCACATAAGCTTACTTCTCATACCACACAGATATTCATTTGCATATATATGTGTTTAATGAATGTGCTATAAAAATATGTCATGTGTCAATCAAAAGTGTGGTTAATTAACATGACTAATACAGCATGCACATAGTAGAGATATTGTGAATAAATCTTCAGAGAGCTACAATATTATCACATTTTTAATTACTTGCACTGATTCAGGTCAGTTATTATTGTAGTTTATCCAAATATTCTTCAAAAGTGTGTCAGTAAGAATGAGCCTGTCTCACTTTTACTACCACACATGTATGGGTCTGGCTCCTGGGTCCAGGGCCCACCTAGGCCTTATATTTATGTAATTTATCTTTCAAAATATTCCAACAAAAAGGTGCATAAAAAAGAAAAAAAAACTATGTTATATTTACTGTATAATAATTTAGTTAGTTACCTTGTCTGGTACATAATTATAGATAAAAATTAGCTCAACAATAATGTACTGTCTAATGTGGTTTCATTAATATATTTATTTGAATGAGCAGCAAGGGCTTAGGCAGACACCCGTCCAAATGGACACCCTGCAGTCAACAATTGCCTCATTTGGACACCCTATTTTAAGAAACTTTAACATGCAGGGGATAGGAAAACTGTCAAAATTGGACACCCAGTTATATGGAAAGTGAAGCAAAATGACCATTTTAGGCACCCTAATGTCTGATTTCTGGCTAAGGCCCTGACGAGCAGTACTGAAATCATTATATTTGGGCCTTTGATTTAATTTTGAAATGAGCTTATTAACAAGATTATTAACAAGGTGTTGAAGATTAATTGGATTTTCCTTGTGGCTTCTTTTTCTCATACATTTATGTGTTGATTGAATCATTGATTGGCATTTCACACCATACTCAAGGGTATTTCATAAATTTGATAGGGATGTGTTCCAATAGTAATTGACACTAGCACAACCTTAAAATGTAAAGTGTTCAGACGTTTTGGACACCATACTTTTGATTTCTGACAAAGCCCTTGCTGTGCCGTGGTCAATCGTGTATAATGCAAGGAAGCCTCATGTATCGAATCTCCACAGTCATACGGGGTCTAGTTTCTTATACAGCCCATAGTGTTGTAACAACAACACTGTTTGAGTGAGGCCTAAAAAAAAATGTTTTGTTTCCTCTCACGGCTTGAAAAAAAATTAGGCTAGACAGGCAAGATTTTTTTTCATTTTGTCAATTTTTTTTTATTTTGTCGACATTGTACAGAACAGTAGATATTAAATAAAAATTAAAGATGCTTGCATGAAGGTCTTTTGAAAAAAAATAAAATAAAAACTTTAGACTCGGAGCTATTTCGCAGGATCGGTCGGGTTAGAGGAAACAACACATTTTTTTCTTAAGCCTGATCAGTTTGCAGTCTTTATATTTTATTCTAACCCTCTACAGTTTATGTGCCGTGCGCAAATATACATAACAAGGAACACAGCTCAGCAGTCTTTATTAGAGTATTATAGGAAATTACATATAGGGCAAGTATATGTTGGAGTTATGGTGTTTAAAGCAAATTGACTTACTTCGTACAGGCGAGCTAATAAAATGAAGAAGCGATAAGTCGATGCCATAATGGTAACCTTTCAAGAAATAAAGGGGTTATTTCAGCTGGGAGTATCACTTTAAACAACCACTCAATGATATACCTCTTTAACCAGTTCTTGGGTTTCAATTATTTGTTTGTTTGTTTGTTTGGTGTTTAACGTCGTACTCAAGGGTATTTCACTTATATGACGGACAAAAATACAGAATATCACAAACAGATCTGCTTCCCGTTACCCTTTAGCTCTGTGAACACCAGGGCAAAAGAAAGCAACCTCTTTTCTGTCCTCTTATGATCGACCGAGGAAGGCGAGGGAGTATTCTGCAGGGCCATGGCCCACCCGCTCCCTCACGGGCCTGGGTTTCAATTAAGATCTGCGTACATTGAACAGCTGTATTCAAAACAAGCTATCCTTGCATTAAGCAGCACTTAACATACCTTTTTCTTCCAGCTTTCCAAAGCATCAAATGACTCCCTGTCTACTGTAGAGAAAGCCAGAACACATGCTTGAGCTCCTGTTAAGAAAGAGGAGAAAAAACGTCAGAGAATTTTTTTTTAAATGAAGCGAGAGAACTTCTTTATGATATTTCTAGAGACACAATTGGTAAGCTTCCACATTTGTGGTTGTTCATTTGTTTAGGGTTTAACGTCGTACTCAAGGGTATTTTACTTACAAAAACATGACGACTGAGATGGATTTTCAACTTCTGGATATATTGGTCAGCGACGTTTCGATCTAGATACTATTAGTTGTTGTCTGTTTATTAGTTGTTTTTAATACATTTTGTTGTATATGATATATTTATTTTTAAGTTTTATATGCATGCATTGTTACTTCATAGCTATTCATTGTTACATTTTAATGTCCTAATGTTCTAGCGTAACCATAACAAGTTTCACAACATCATTCTACTGTTACATTGTGTTATTTTAATATAACATCGTGTCATTCCAACGTAACCATAACGTCAGTTTTCTTAACAAGTTATAGATTGTTCTTTTACCATTTAAAGTATATTTTGTTGAGATTTGTAACCATTGCTTGAAAACGGTCTTAGTATCTAGATCGAAACGTTGCTGACCAATGTATCCAGAAGTTGAAAATCCATCTCAGTCATGATGTCTTTGTAAGTAAAATACCCTTGAGTACGACGTTAAATCCTAAACAAATGACCTAATCCCTTGTAGTAGGAAGACAAAAATAACCTGCATTTCGTCTTTATATTTTGAAAAGCAATCACACTGGCACAGGGATGAAGAAAAATTAAAATCGTAGAATCATCATTTGTTCTAGATAAGTCCCAGAGACAAGTTTCTAATAAACCTTAATCTCCAGTTGTGTTATGGGTAACCTACACACATCTTGAGAGAAGGTAATGACCATTTATATGGTGTATAAAATATTGTTAAAAATGTAGCTGAATATATATGATTTTAAAGACAGTCCTGACATGAAAAAAATTATTATGCAAAATACAAAAGTTATTGACAAAGGTAAACATTGGTCAGATCTCCTACTGAGAGAAGCACTTGCTATTAGGAACAACAAGCCGAAACTTAATCACGGACTTAAGGCCAGCAAAGACCTCTCACTGTTTTAACTGCTGTCTAATCCCCACCCCTTTATATCTATAATAACTTTAATGATCTAACCAACAACCATATATTAAGCACCACATAGGGTCAAGCCAGTAAGATAACCATATTGCATGTAACTGTCTATTTTAAATAGTTTCCTAATTGTGACTGTTTCATCCTCATTGTATATTTTATTTCCTGCTGTTTTTTGTCATGCTTGTTCAGTATATAACCTTCTTTCCTTGATAGCCCTTCACTTCTGAAGATGGTTTAATAAACCGAAATATCTAGAATCTTAAACATGTCTTGTTTATCGTTCTTCAGAGTTGTGACTTTGGTCTTTTATGCTTAACTACTGAAACTCTACCCCAGAATAAGAAATATAGTAAAACGGCGGATTCAAATTCAAATTCAGATTGACTTTAAAATTCATACAGTTTATACAAAGCCATTGATATTCTTCTCTGTTACTTTAAATTTATTTTTTTTAATAAATTAAAACTAAAAAATCATAATTGCCTTTTAATTTGTCTGTCCTTATAAGGTTACATGGTGTAACTGCATCTACTTTTTATGGTTTTGATATTTATTTATAAATCTATTTTTATAATCCTCAGTTCCATGAAACATTGATAAATAAAACATAGGTACAGGTCGTTTAATCCTGAACACATCAATTATTTGGCTGCTTGTTTGATTTGGGGTTTACATCCGGTTACTAACTTTATCTTATGTTATTTCACTCATATGACCACGTGTCGGTCTAAAGGGGGAATGATTTTCCGTAGACGCCACTGGCAACAAAAGACAGGACACTAACCAGTAACAAATCACAGATATTACATCTAGGGCTTTTTTATAACGGTATAATCCACTACAGATAGGCTGAATATTATCCTTTGATTCTGAAAGAACCAGGGAAAAAAAGACAAAAATATAAATTTGAAAAATTGAACAAATATACACATGCTATGTACCTGTAATGTGTGTGTAAATTCTTTCAGCTTCATAATGGGTTGAATTATGTTTAGAATATTATAGCATCGAATAAAAATAATATTGGCTCCATAAAGCCGATTTAGTCTAGATCCAGATATCGTCAATGCAGTCTTATGCTTTATTGATAATTTAGACTGTTAGAAATATCACACGGTGGACACCTTCATTTTTATTTTTCATTTTTTGTTTTTTGTTTTTCCACTTTTTTATACTTGGTGAATGACAGGAGTAACCATTGCTCTGGTGCTCTTGGAGCCGATCTTTCATGTTTTGTGTACTGTGCGGTTATGGTTTTCCAGTCTTGAAATTGGGCTGGCATATCATGGCTTCACATTGGAAGAGGGTGATCACTCACCCTCACCTAAAGCTCACCTAGATTTAGTTATACTGTTGTTATACCGCTGAACCTTTCGGATATACATCATACCGTAAAGATATTTGACTAAAACTGAAAATCCGTCTACCTAGAAATTGTCAGTGTACTACTAAACAATACTAATTTGTGCATGTGTAGGGCTGCCGAAAAATAACACACAACCTACGAGATTTTCAGATGTTTACATCAATAACTCTGTCTGATCATAAGTATGTGCGTATGGTAGTACTTAAAGGTTACATTTAGGTGGATGCGCATACAAGGGGGATAACTTTTAATCCCACAAAAAATCATCGTTTTCATTTTGCCAATATATTAAGATTTGATCTGCACACGTCGAGGGTGAATTACAAATGACGTCAGATATAGAATTTGGAAAAGTTCATAGAGCGCGAACCTCAGAGAAATTCATCTTTTCTATTTGTTGATTGGCTGAGCTCTGATCAACTTCACAATCCACTCGGAGAGTATAAAAGGATGGCAGTTTCTGTATGAAGTCATTCTGTCATTCGATTAGAAGTCTACTTTCACAGAAAAAAGAAGATGTCTGGACGTGGAAAAGGAGGCAAAGGCAAGGGCGGTAAAAGTCAGACGAGATCTACTCGTGCTGGACTTCAGTTCCCCGTCGGTCGTATCCACCGTTTCTTGAGGAAAGGAAACTACTCAAGCCGTGTAGGAGCTGGAGCCCCTGTCTACCTGGCAGCAGTGATGGAGTATCTGACAGCTGAGGTCTTGGAACTGGCTGGAAACGCCGCCAGAGACAACAAGAAGAAGACGATCAACCCCCGTCATTTGTTGCTGGCTGTCCGTAACGACGAGGAACTCAACCGACTTCTGTCCGGCGTGTCCATAGCCCGAGGTGGTGTCCTGCCCAACATCCAGTCCGTGCTCCTGCCAAAGAAAAGCAAGAAGTGAGAATATTTTTCTCCCATATTCCAAAGGCCCTTTTAAGGGCCAACCAAAACTTACGAAAATGATCTTCTAGTCAATGCAATAAGTACTATTATCTAATAATATGATATTTTCCTATCATAAAACATTGAACAGTAATCGTTCTTGTGTAATGGTGTAGTGGCTTAAATATTTCATAAATTTGGAGATACCTTAGGTAATAGAAACGCAAGAAATAGGTAGCACAATGAATAGGGTTAATTCTTCCGTCTTAGCCCTACGTCCCGCCTATCTAAACCCACGGTGAAAGATGGTAAATCGATAGGCCGCTATGGCCGGCCTCAAAAAAACTAATTCTGATTTTTCTCTGATTTTTTTTTTTTTTTTCAATCTTATTGCAAAGGGAGATAACTTATACGTGTCAACTCGGGCGAGAATATCAAATAAAACTTTCTTTAGACGTTAGAAAAGAAAGAACGAGTTTGATTATTGTGATTTTTCTATCCAAAAAAAATCAGAGAAAAATCGGATATGTTTTAAGAGGCCGGCCATAGCGGCGGATCAGTCTCCAGCCACCACCGAGGGTGGAGATAGGCGGGAAGTAGGGCTATAGCCGCTAAGACGGAGGAATTAGCCCCATACATTGCGCTAGCAATAGGAAGTCTGGCTAGGGTAAAAATACCGCCATCTATTACAGGCTCTATCCGGTGACAGTTCCACTTATTGAATCTTTTTTATGAAAGTTCGTGCATTTAAGCCGCCAATCATATATTTTATTAAATAATTTATGTTATAACAAAACCCACAAAGTATAGTTTTATCACATGTTAATATAAAACTAAAGGAATTAACCCTATACATTGACTGATTGTGCTACCAGCGCCCTTCCTCTAGATAACGACGGCCTATAATATGCAACTCTTTCTAAAACAGACCTGCCTATAAAGTTTATTCTGGACAGGAGTATTTTATACATACAGTTAATGTTAAATACAACAGAAGGCCATCGAAATACACACACAAATTAATATTATGTACTATGCTGTAACACGAAAATTCACAGTATGGTACATGTGTAAGAAAATACTTATGAAAAACTAATATTTGACACAAATTTCTTGTAGGATATAGGCGGAGAGGGCTTAAAATCAAGAGGGCTTAAAATAAAGATTGGATTTAAACGTTTTGAAACATCTATAATAATAGGATTATAGATTTAGAAAAATTGTAAAATCGTTCTTGAAATCCGCAGCACCTAAACAGTAGTCCTATTAAATATGCCGTCCGGTGTCGCCGTTTGATTATTTTCGTTTGGGCCTCGAGTTACTGTCAATATCCAAAATGATAAATATCAAACATCGACGGCCTTTTTAAAAAGGACTAATCTAAACAGCTGTTGAGAAATGTTATTTATCACCTTCAAAAATGTCAATCAGGTGTTTTGATATTTATGAAGAAAATGTAAATTTTACTTTCTATTAATTCTATACAGCAAAGAAAAAAAAAAACACTTTGTAATCGTATTTCTTTAAAAAAAAATTGTTGTGTTTTGTACAGACGTGTAAATTAATAATTTATTTTTACAGTAGTTATGTGTGTGGGGGTTTTTGGGGGTTTTTTTTTGCACACATCCCTTTCATAAAAATGACCGATTCCATAAAATAAGTAAAGCAGAAACACATCATAAACACTTGGACTGTAGTCACGGGACACCCAACAAAAATTAAATCAATTGTTAAAGCTTACAAACAAAATATTTACATTCTGTCACATGCGGACAGGGGGAAGGGCGTCAGCCAGTATTTGATTGGTTAAATTAACCACGTGACATATCTGCATTAGCATATGTAAACAAAGTGGGGCGCCTGGCTTATCTCTTTACACTGGTTGTAAAGGAGGAGTTGTGTTTCACAAAATTATACGAGATGAACAATACCTATATGACCATGTCTAAACATTTAGACTCGATATAGTTTGTAACTGTAATTGAAGAATTAAATATCCTGAAAAAAATATATTATTACACTGGCAATCTTTGATAGAAATCGACTGTTCTTAGTAAAATTAACCTTGGCTCATTTAGAAATTAACCATGACTCATTTAGAAATATGGATAAGACAAAAAATAATAATAGTAAAGTATGTCAACGTCAGGAATAGACCACTTTCTCTCTTTCTTGGAAAACTTAATTTGCCCTTAAATTGATTACTCCAATACTAAATGTTATTATAAGCTGGCTACTTTAAAAACAACAACAACACAACTAAATCTTGACAAGATTCCGTTAATGTCAGTTATTTTTTGTTTGTATCGCTTTCTGACAATTTACAAATCAATTTTACAAACCAAAGAAATTTTTTAAATCAAATGAGAGGTGACCTTGATGGAGTCTTGCTTCGATGTTATATCTAATTTGATAATTCTAAACTGTGGGCGTTATGAAAACAGGCGGTGGCCGATGGAATCTCTACATCTTTGTTACTGAAAGACCCGTCAAAATGCCACAACTCAGATCAAGTCAATTGTTTCTACGGATAAGTATAACAAAAATTATTAGAGACAAATCACTCACTCACTTTGACCTGATCTCAATGGGCAAATAATGAATGTATTCTTCCAAAAAGATATAATCGATTTTCAGGCTTGTAATTTCAATCATTCTTGCGGACATCTATATGTTAACTACTTATTCACAATATTGACTTTTAAACAGCTGATTAACTGCACAATTTAAGGATACTCTAGATTTGTATTATTGCATATTCCAAAAGTTGAGATAGCGATCTTTATCCTCTATCAGAACCGCCCATCACAAATGTTTGTGAACACGCCAGCTTGAAAACAAATGCAAGGATAACCTTCAAACTTGGTATGTAGCTTCCTCCAGTTAAGACAACGGATGCAATTGCATTTCACAAATTCTGTTAAACAAAATGTCAGTTATTACATACTTTTAGCATAATCATGCCTGTATGTTTTATTAACAGGATAGGTAGAGAACAA
>JAVFBW010181375.1:0-10668 GCA_034783835.1 Mopalia ciliata
AGTTGAGACCATACTGCTGGAGTTCCCTGTGGAGACTACTGATGGAATTCCCGCTGAGGCTATACTGCTAGAATTCCAGTTGAGACCATACTGCTGGAATCCCGGCGGAGACTATACTGCTAGAATTCCAGTTGAGACCATACTGCTGGAGTTCCCTGTGGAGACTACTGATGGAATTCCCGCTGAGGCTATACTGCTAGAATTCCCGTTGAGACCATACTGCTGGAATTCCCGCGGAGACTATACTGCTAGAATTCCAGTTGAGACCATACTGCTGGAATCCCCGTGGAGACTATACTGCTAGAATTCCCGTTGAGATCATACTGCTGGAGTTCCCTTGGGGAATACTGATGGAATTCCCGTGAGACTACTACTGCTTGTATATTTGTTGTGAGCAGAAGAAATGAGAAACAAGTCCACCCAATTCGTTCAAACTTGAAATATATCTTCCTCTTCTTATGAGATAGGATTACATTGTACAAAAAAAAATCCACTAAACTGTCAACCACCATGTCAGTCTGCGATGAAGTACAACAACATAACAATCGTCGATTGACCTTGGAATAAAGCGTTTTTTGCTTTTGCAATGAGTATGTATGCATTTCAGCACTTTTAGCAATACTCTAAGGCCACCATTATATAAGTTTTGATTCCGCATGTCGTTGAGCACAATAACGAAATTCCCCGAAATTTGCAAGCAATATAGCCTGCTTCTCCTACTACAATAGGGAATGAGATAACTTGTCAGTAAATCTACGGAAAAAGACATTGCATAAATATAAAATTGCATGTCATTATGTATTCGGTGCCCTGAAAAATGGAAAGGGAGCCAGTTGGAGTGGGCTTAATTGAGAATTTTTACAAAAAAAGTATCTGGGGATGGACATGAGTGTCAAACCGCTGAGTCTCTCTCCTGGTGAACTGGAGTAGGCATCTAGTTTTTGATTTTGCACATTGTGTTGAAAGACCTTTCAGCAGTTGCCGAAGATATTGGCATGGTACATTTACTAGCTACAGTCGAATAAAAGACAGTTACTAACTATAGTTGTATAAAAGACATTTCTGGCCTATTAGAAGTTGTGTAAAAGTAAGACTACTCTGTACATATACCTTGCTAATTTTAAAAACATTATGTAGTATCGAATTAAAATTTTTAAATATTTTAACTCGTTTGTTTTTTGGGTTTCAAAGTGATATTGAATGAGGTGTCTCAAAGTAGCAAGAGGCCAGCAAACCAGAAAGACTCTTGGTTTACTTCTCCCTCTACAGGAAAAAAGCTAACTGGTCATGGTTGGTCACACAACTGACCATCAATAGATATCACTAGTGCTAGTGGTCAACAATAGTGGGCTGAGTGTACCATTAGTCACCATGTGACTGATAAAGACACCCCTTTGATATAGTGACATACAAAACCATACAAGACCAGATCATGTGTCCTGCCAAGTTGAATCCACTTAACTTAACATTTTGGTTTTTTGGGACTTTACTAGGTGTCCTTCTAGATGGGTGACCTTCAAAGCGGGGTTGCACTGTTGTATAAACATATATTTCATATTCTCGTGCCTACAACTTTAAAAATCCTGGCTATGCCCCTGACCACTGATAAAGTTGTCCCAAACACTGCTAGGAATTCATTCAATATAACAAAAGAAATCAAGTACCGCATATCCTGATTTGTCATCTCTCGACAACTGATCTTCCACTCTTGCTTCGTGCAGGTTGGACATTTGATATCCCAAGGTCCCAAAATTTGTTATTCCATACTCCAAGGGTACAGTATACCTTTTACATTCAGACTTCTCTATGTTGTGAACATGCTTTGTCGGAAACAAAATGACAGTTCTTGGGTTGTACATGTACAATAGACAAGTCTGTTTCTTTTGTGAATATTGTAACGAACAAATCTGCCTGATCTGTGGAAAATCTAAATATGCTAGAGATTTTCCGGTTCATGCATAGTTTGTGCTGTAATGTTTTTATTTGGATTTGTGTGACCCTTGGTCTAAAATGTATACTTTGACTATTTTAGACGCTGAGTCCTGCGGTTGTGGAGACCGAGTTCTCTTACCAAATGAACTCTGCCAATCCGGAGATTGCTAAACAGTTCTACAGCAGCCAACAGGTAGTAATAATTACTTGTATCGTTGATCAAGCAGGCTAACCATACCTGAGGTTGCATAGTGATCCTACAAGACGCCATGCTTGTTACAATAGTGTACTATTTGATATAACGTAGCTCATCGCTTAGCCGTATATAATAAGTTAAGTGTGTAATATACAAAGTTCATGGCCTCTTTATTTAATATTTGTCTAATCCTGCAGTTATATTGTTCATTTCAGTGTTTGAAGCCTGAAGATTTAGCCGCTCAGTTAGTATTTGCTCTACATTCCCCAGCACATGTCCAGGTACTGTATCATTATGCCGTTAATGCGTAAAATTTAAACGAATTTTGTTAGGACCATTGCCTAAAAGATTTCTACACAGTTATACAGCAGAAAACAGCTGGGGGTAATTTCTTGTAGTTGGTTGATTAAGCTAATGAATTAAACATGATTAATAATTATTTACCTGATATAGCATAATGATCCCACTTGACGCCATTCATGTTTAATTAACATAGTTCAAGGCTTAGCCCTATATAATTCGAGATTAAAGATATTCTACTAACCCTAAAACTATGCTAATAATAACATTAATATAACACTTAAATTTATGTCCTATCTTATATGAAGGATGAACACCTGATACTGTGAATTTCTCTCACCAATAATTGTGTTAGCGGACACGGCTCTAATTTACTTTCACCAATAACTGTGTTAGCAGAGGAACACACACAGGCTCAGATTTACTCTCACCAATAACTGTGTTAGCAGAGGAACACACACTGCTCTGATTTACTCTCACCAATAACTGTGTTAGCATTGGAATACACACTGCTCTGATTTACTCTCACCAATAACTGTGTTAGCATTGGAATAAACACTGCTCTGATTTACTCTCACCAATAACTGTGTTAGCATTGGATCACACACTGCTCTGATTTACTCTCACCAATAACTGTGTTAGCAGAGGAACACACTCTGCTCTGATTTACTCTCACCAATAACTGTGTTAGCAGAGGAATACACACTGCTCTGATTTAACCCACTTGAATACATTTAATGAATAAATCAACCTATAATGGCTACCTTACTTATTGTATTGTTACTTTAATGTTAAATACCATATGGTTTTGTGATCTTAAAGCAGCAGAATAATCAAAACATTTTTATCTTCCAGATTCACGACATTATAACCAGACCTACAGAAGGAGAGAGCTGAGGGGTGGTGAACCCTATCAACAATACACCAATTCTGCCCCACAATCAACCAATCAACTACAGCTAAAAGAGTCTGCACTCTCAATACAAGGATTATTTCGTACTTTGAAAAAGTTTTATACAATGCATGTGATAAAAAAATATATTTTTTATAAACATAGGCTGAAATAAATTGAATACATTCTCTGTCTATATGTATACATTTTTGTTACAATCCTCATTTGTGTTATAGAGCCCATATGATTGGAATCTGTTCAGTCATGAAGAATAATAACCTTTCACGAACGCGGACTAAATGCACTAAAAGCCTTACACTACTGAGCCACGAACAGCCCGATTAGCCCGATACCAGCGATCAGCTCCCTAACAAAGCAAAAAACAATGTCCCTTCACACACATCTCCGTTCCCATAAACTGTAAAAGTTACAGACCTCCTTTCTCTCCACCGGTGGAAACTGTAGGAAACATTTTTTGAAAGTATCCTGAAAATGTTCTAAAAGACCTGAAATAGAAGAAAGCCAGTTAGGAGGTCCCAGTCTATTAGAATTACCACTGACAAGCTTAACATAACAGAGTAAGGTGACTACTCCAAAGAAGGACGAAAAATTCATATTGACTCAATATTTCGGTTTATTATCTCCTGATGATGGTTTGATAATAAACCGAAATATTGAGTCAATATGAATTTTTCGTCCTTCTTTGGACTAGTCGCCTTACTCTATTAGGTCCCAGTCTATAGGCTCAGTTTTGACAAACAATGGTAAGTTAATGATTTCGTTACTTCAACACAGATATTATACAAATACTGCGTGTTTAAGACTGGAGGTAATATTGTTACCCAACCTCTCTATATAAAACGGGCTCAGTTCCTGATTTACAACTTACTGAATAGTTTCATGTGGCCAGCTAGACGTCCGCTTATTGGAGAACGCTTACAGGTGAACGACAAGGAGATTACTTTGTCGGGTTGAAAAACAACTCTTCCACGCTCCAGCGTCTAACATGACAATTCATGCATGACATTTACACAAATTATGCAATGTGTGTTTTGTTTAATGTCATGTGGTGTTTTATGGACCAATCAGAATAGAACAAAACAATTCGACATAGGTATAACAGATTTGATGCAAATAATCCAGGCGTTAAAATCAGGGCAATGGACCGTTGCTCATTGCCACTATCTCTGTGCAGTGAAAGTACAGTGATCGGATATTATTACCAGTATAGTAACATATGAAATGTTGACACAAACGAATTTTTCTTGATTTTCCACCGGGACCTGTTAGAATATTAAGTAATATTCGAATCCTATAGTTAAAATACTGTGTCCAACCTCGTTTATCATTGATTCAGCTAGGATGAATTTGAGTGTTAAAATCAGTGCTATTTAAAATATTTCAGTTAAAGAGGAAATTGAACAATTGTCTCGGCATGCATGGCTATTTTTAACAGAAAATTGTGTCCAACTTGTATTTACTACCCTTACTAAACCTTTGATTTACGTAGTTAATGATAATTTAAAATATACTAAGGTGACTGAAGGTCATAGTGTGTTTGACGAATTACAAATTACACTCGAAGGGCGCCATTGCTTTTAGTACCGCTAATTATCCTGTCTTTTGCATTAACTGTAGACGCTGCTATCTACAGAGGCTGTTTGTCTATCGTTTATTACTTTAAGAAATCACTGATGCGTAATATCATATTTTCTCTCGAATATTTGATAAATTTCAACGAAATTATTCCACTACTGCAAAGGACTGTTTGCCATTAATTTTGGCTTCATGTCTGTGCTACAGCTTATACTTATCTCAAAGTCTATACTGCTCATAGTCCTCTTGTTTTCGGTCAAAAAATTAGAGACCAGAGAGCACTCGGATGGTATTTGTGGATGAACAAGTAGAATCTTGGCATATCAAAAGTATAGATAATATCGTTGCTGATCGTTAACCAAGCTTTTAAAAAGTCTATGTTTATAATCATATTGGTTGATAAGCATCAAGATAATTTCCTTCCGTAACATATGGTTATCTTCATTCTAAATTGTACAGGCGTGTTTTGTCTATTGAAAAAAAGCATTATTGTGGTTATTTGCTTAAAGAAAGTTTTGCGCTAATAACGTTCCTGCCTGTTACAAGTACATGTATTCATTTGACGTTTCTTTTGTCGAAGTATACAATCAGACACACATGGAGTTGCGTTTGAGACTGACATTTTTTTCTGGTTTCTCTGCCACGGTCCTACTTCCCAAAATACTATCGGTGTTTCTACTCCCTATGAGGTTCGGGATTGTATCCATTTCAGGTTTCATTATATAGGACCATGCATTCTACAATTTTAGGCTAACGTTTATTACTTTTGTTGACCGGACATGCTGGTTTTCATACTTATTTGTAAGTTACAAACGTTATCCACTAAATAACACGTTATACTTTTATTCATTGCCATTTTTAGGCACTGTATGTATTCATAGTTTTAAAGTGTCCTCTATCTAAGGGTACATTTGTTTGGAGAGTAGTAATGCTGTCTTTACTTAGTACTGGAGGAAAATTACCGTTATAACTTTATGGAAACTCTTTAAATCTTCGTTGTGCTAGTCTCAATTACTGTTGGAATACACCACCGTCATATAAGTGAAATACCCTTAAGCACGTCGTAAAACACCAATCAATCAATCAATCGATTATATTCCTGAAACATTATGCCTGTAGGCTTTCAACACATTATTGGAATCTCGGCAGGTAGGTCCGCGAATAATGAATAATTTTTAATAATGTTTAGAAAGACTTAAAGTGGAAATGGGTGATTATTTAAATTTTAATCTAATTTATATTTTTAAAAAATCAAATCTTATACAGTTCATTTGAATATTAGACATATGTGACATTTTTAATGGGAGAATGTACCATCGGAAGTAAATTTAAACAATCATTTAGACAACCATTGTCGAGATAATTGTACCGATACGGAAAGTGTCGAATGATGTTCCGACATGAGTCGGAATGTGTCGAAACCAGTCGGGAGATGTGATATCTCACTCAAAAAACATAAACGGCGTTTTAAGCTTCACGTGGTCACGTACTATCATGCTAGAGCATCTGTGGCCTACATGCAATACACGTATGATTTATGAGTGGAGGTTGAAGTAGGTAACTAGGCTGTTGGTTCTTAGCTCTTGTCTTTAGGCACAGTAAACATGGAGAGGTGGTCAGGTCGTGTAGCTCTAGTGACTGGGGCCTCTGCCGGTATTGGAGCAGCTATTGCCAGGGCTCTTGTTGTAGCGGGAATGAAAGTGGTGGGCTGTGCAAGACGTATGGAGAAATTGCAGGTAAATTAATGCAATGGAAAATTTCCAAATGGAGATTGTTAAGTAGGTACACTAGCAAAAATTGGGAAATACATTTGTACATTATCAGTTGATAATGACAATAGCCCAATGCCGTACAAATGAGACTGTACTAACGGGTGTCATCAGGAAACCATCGACCTGTCAGAATCACCCGGAGCATTAATCTTGATTGCTAAGTTGCTAAGTGGTGCATAAAGCCACTTTATAACTCTGATACCAATTGTAAACATTTTACAGACCTTAATATATACTTGTCCTAGTTAACTGTCCCAATTCACTGCTAGATGCGAATTCATATCCAAATAAATACAGTCTATAGATATACGAGGTATAGCCCTATGAAAACTACAGAAATAAGACCTGCCTTTGGATTACAGAAAATATTGAATCTGTATGGCCTCTAACCTCGCCAAAAAACACTCGGTCCTGTTCGTTGAATGTTCACCAGTGTGTTCAATACACCAAACATGTACTCTCGTGCAAATTAAATTATATGCCAAGTATTTCATGTGACCCTCTCTGGATTTGGTAACAAATGGTCACCATGTTCCTCGTTGGGGGATCACGTGATATGCTTTGGGAGGTAAATGACAGCACTACGATCTGTCAATCACTATCAGCTACCTCATGTTACTCCGCCTATCTGTCATACAACTAGCTTCAATTTGGCGGGAATGTTGAGGCTGTGAGATTTTCGTTTGACTATTGAATCATTCTAAACATTATTCGCGGACCTACATGCGGAGATTCCAACTCAAAGGTATCACCGAGCCATCTTGTCTGGTTTCCGATATTTCGGAAACCAGCTTTCATCGCGCAGCGATACTCATCGCATCACACCATGGATGGATTTTGTAAATAACAGCACGTATTTCGCTTTATCTGTTATGATAAAATGTGACCTTTTGAGTTAAAAACGTCTATACTTTCGTTTCAGTTATGTTGCATTTACTTGTTGAATGCAGATAGGGCCTACCCTTCATAATGTTTTTTTTCTAACAATATTTAACATATAAGCTCGTATATGTATAAATATTTTGCGAAAAACTAGGTGAAGTCCAAATTTAACCAAATTAAACCCGACAAAGTGGTATGTTTTTTTTTCTGGTATGGAGATTGTGAGTGATTTGATCGTTGATGTTTTCCACAGCCCACACAGGGTCGGTTTACAAGACTATGGTACAGCATATGGTTACTTATTCTATCACATTTTCCTAGCTGGAATAAGAGCGGGTGGCTGAGCTAGGTGGCCGGCTGGCACCTCTTCGGTGCCTGACTAAGGATCGACACGTTCGATTCCCGTGCGTGTTTCAACCTACACAATTTCTAAACTTTAGAATCTGTTAAAACTAAAAAAGTTTTATCCCCAAATATGGAAAATTTTGCAGAAAAAACTCTCCGTTATCCGTTTCGGACTGCGTGGTGTGAGAATTTAACAGCCGTCTTTGTAATGCTGTTGATGCATATCTGGGGGATCGTTGTGATTTATAACTCTAGCAGTCGCTGCTGCTTAAACATTTACGTATTCGTTCTTTTTCAACACCAGTCATTGCAAAACATGAGTTTTCATAGTGTCTTTCTTCTACACCGTCCCCACCGCGTAACCGGCATGCATATAATTAATTAACCCATCAACACTTTTTAAACCCCCGCTGACCATAGTCTCCCATGAAGCCTTAACCTCGACCACAGCTATAGAGTCTGGTATAACATTGTACGTTTTATTTTGCAAAACGGAAATGGCCAGGTTGACGTATAGTTGCTTTTCTGATAAGTTCATTTTAAATAAATATTTCAAAAATTAAATTGCACCCAAAACCTCACAATTTATTTACAAATAAATTACTTTAGGTTTTATTTGTTGAAATTGGAAATTTCGGTAAGGACCGGCTTATAAAGTCAACGCTCTTAGACTCAACTATTAAGCAGGTTTATACGCCGATCCATAGTATACCAGGGCCGTGGCTTAGTGGCAACGTGTGCGCTTCCTTATCCTACTCCAATTTACTGTTCACGGGATCGAGTCCGTCTGTGGACTATCATGTTTATAAGTGAAGCACAAGATGTGGCTCCGGCAATCGCGGGGTGGTTTTAACGAGGTTTCTTCCTGGTTTTCCATCGTATTAATACAAGGAATAGCGTTAAGTGGACGATCCTGTCTTCATATAAATGACATACCCTTTTGTACAACGTTAAACCACAATCAAACAAACCATTGTATGTCATCTCTTACCTTTAGAAGCCGGATGCGGCCACTCGTGCTTTCGTAGTTTTCTCCATTAAAAACAAAGATAAAAGGGCAAAACCACGAAATAACGAAGCGAGACTGCGAGAATACAAACGTCGAAACAACGAAACTGTGAGGAAAAACTACGAAAGTGCACCGCGAAATCGCGAAAAACAGGGCAAAACTGCAAAACTGCTTTCGTTGTTTCTACTTTTGCAGTTTTGAAGTTTCGCCGCGCAGTTTTGCGCTGTTAGGAAGGTTTTATTTTCGCGGAAGCGTGAACAGTACCTCACAACTGTAAGATCTAAGATCCCCTGTTTCATTAAATTATTTGTGAATGTTTGTCGTGGATCTTGTTTCTAATTTGTGAATCACTATAGAGAGAAAAATCAACACACACAAAAAAAGATATAAATCTAAATATATATATTTTGAATAAATGAAGAGAGTATAATTTAATAACTATAAGTGTGCAACTCACATGATATAATCTAATGCTGTCTGAGAATCCGAAATAATTATAATTTAGAAAGTATCGCCGAAACGTTTAGACTACCAAAAATACTTAACCGAAGTCAACTGCTTCCCTCTTGAACTCTGCCCTCTAACTGACTAAAATCAGATATTCAGTTACCAAGAAAACTTTACACAAAGACAAAGAAAATTTCCGCCGGAAATGGTTACATCCAATCAGCAACGAGCAGCAAAGATTTGATTGGTCAATAAAAGTAAACAACTTTACCTATCACGTAATAATCAAATAGAAATTACTGTCATATATCCAAGCAACTCCACAACAGCGCTTTCGCTTTCGTTTTGCAGTGTCGTGGTTTCGACCTTCAAGATAACGGCAGGAGACACATTTACAAGTAATTTGGACGCACCAGTTTTCTTGACACCCGGCTCGGCCGTTTACACTCTTCATATCCCGACATCGTCGGCAATATAATTAATTCAATCTATTAACACTTTTGTTAAACCTCCGACTCGAGACACCCATTATCCGTACGCGTATATAATGACTTACGTCCCCTTATAGGCAACGGAAATAACGCACAAAACCATGGCCACCACGTACAACCTGTTACGTTATGTAGAAGTGATGGTCTCCTCACACCTTAATACTCAACGTACAACCCCTATATATCATGTGCTAAGGTTCTAACCAGCCGTCCCTTAGGGGTGAATAACGGAGCCCTTATCATGTACTAAGTCGCCAAACTCAGTCATTGACTTGTACACAATGCAACTGCCAATATTCGTTAACAGGCTGACGACACACTTTTCATGTACTCAGGTGACGCTTACGACGCCATCACGCTCAACCTGTGATGTTCCGTCAAGGACACCAGCTACTTTAGTACTGAATAACGAGATCGATCTATGTAGTCAGGTATAGATGGATCGTTTACTACACATAACACACACAATATTTAGTGCTTCATAACGTACAACCCTTCCTTATTATGTAATAGTAAACACTAACCGAGCTGTTCACTCTATACTGCTTTGGTGTCACATAGTCAATGTTTTACCAGGTATTGTGTCAAGTTATCAAAATTATACAGGTTGTAAATTCCATTGGTCTAGTAAGAACAACATTCATTGAACCGTATAGCTTCCTTTGTGTATTGATCTTTACAACCAGGGTATACTGAAATACTACCATGCTTTGAAGTCGGGTATGGAATCTTAAAGGAGAAGACCACCCAAAAACCATATTCTATAAATAAGTAAAACTTTTTGTGTGTAATACAATACATTAATT
>JAVFBW010181386.1:0-10666 GCA_034783835.1 Mopalia ciliata
CTAATTGTTATATAATTACATAAGCACACAGATAAAGTTAGATATGAGAAACATTTTAAATAGAACCGTGACTCACATGGCTGTGGAAATTTCCATGGTTGACCAGAGTTTCATACATAATTAAAACAGCATGAAAACACATTTGATCTGATGGCCCAATTGCGTTGGTCAGTAACGAAAAAGGAAGATATATCTGTCACTCATATAAGTATCAGTTCCACCCATGTAACTGAATAACAATACTGTTTATTGGAATATACCTATCGTGTTATTGTTACTCAATGACAAAGGTCACACTTCCGGATACACCAGTAAGATTTATCTCCCTTGTTGAGCATTTTATCCGCACCCCCTAATACCTTTGCTTTTTAAACACTGTGGTTGTATTGGTACTCAAATGGGCCAAATTCAGTAGTTTTCATTTAACGTCAAACATTCCCTCAAAATAAAGTATTATACATTATATTTTGTTGTTGCTGCTTAAAGCAAATATTGTTTGGGTTCAATTAAACAGTATTGCATGCTCCCTTCATTATTATCTTCAGGTTTGGATGCATGAACTCTCTACGCTGATTAATTGCGGGATTAGTGCACACTGGTATATCGCTTATTTACGATATACCCGTGTGTTTATTTACAGGTATAACAGTAAAGATAAACACTTGCTCAGCCATAATTTGCAACGTAGGAAAAATAAATATTCCTCCAATGCGAAATAAAGACAGACTGATAGGTCGTATTGCATGTACTGGACTTAACCTGAAGGTGCCTTTTGTGTTTCCTTTGATCTATATTAATGGCACTAGCTTGATTGGTTAAGGTTTTACAAGGGATTGACAAGCGTATTTTACTTTTATTATGAAGGTGTTTTCTGACAATTATTGACTTTAAAATAAAAAAAAGGAAGTGTTTTGCTTTCATGGAGAGTCCATCTTTCTGCAGTGCTAAGTAAAGATAGCATTAATAATTCTGAAAAAAGGCAGATATTCTAATGGGATGGAAAATAACTTTTTTGAGACAGTATTGCGCTTGCGCCATGTTTTCGAGTCATCTGCCTCGTAAACTAGGTAGTCTGTGCTTCTAACGATGATATTCCCGTTAAAACGATACACTGTTTGAAAAGTGTTGAAAAGACCAGTCACGTCCACTTGTGTCTCGTTTTACGGGTCAAAACAGGATCCAATGTGTCGTAGATTTTGATTGGACTTAAAGCGATACTCCCTGCTGCAATATAATGCATATATGTAAAACGGGCATCATTTCTTGTGTTCAATAATGCTCTCTAATGTTCTAATCGAGCAATATCAATTTAATAATTGGATCTTAAACAATGGGTAATACCCAAACTACAGTCAAATTTATCAACGGGGCCATGTTTAGGTACCTTTATCATAAAGCACAAGAGCTCCACAAATATTAACCAATCAAATATCTTTCTTTTAAAAAAAAGTGCCTAGGTCATCAGACCTGTAGAGTCGTCGGTTTAAATCTTTGACAGTTCACCTCTATAGGTCATTGATTTACACATGTTAATAACCCGTAACATAAAAGAGTGTTATTCGCGTGACGTCAGGACAGAGCTGGCCATATATCTGGTATATATCTGTAACCCTCGGGTTATTTTATGAAATCAAGAAACGATAAGTCGACGCCATATTTAGGAAGGCCTATATTTAATGGTAACAATTTAGCATTTAGTCTTTTATTTTTGACGAATCATAACTATGTACGGAAGAGTGAGATTACAAGCGTTGAACGACATTGTACAAGGTTCCATAATGGTGAAATACTATTTTGGACTGTGCAATAATCATTAAGAGGCATTGATCAATTGTGGGATAGATGAGCATACATCTTTGTATGCTCAGTTTTCAGCTAGTAAGTGACTAATAACGTAGAACCCCTCCACTGAATATAATATATTAATGAGCTTGCTGTCAATAAACGGTCAGTTTTAACATTCAAGAAGTGAATGAGAGAGCATCAAAATATTACAACACATTTCGTGATATTTTTCATGGCGGCATGTCAGTGTGAACAAACCTCACCTCAAATTTGTTGGCAACAATGCATGCACAGAGACAGAGAGATATATATCACAGGATGTGCAAGTAATCGTAAACTCTTTTTTAAAAATTATTTTGTAAATTCTATCGATTCTGCGTTTAGGCAGTACTTAAGGCTTTTCCAGTAATACTAATGCTTGCCATACCAACAAGTGGAAAAAATTAACTGCCCTTAAAATGTGACACCCGTTAAGTTTTTGGTCTGTTGTGGACATTTGTGGTAATGAATAAAGCTATTTGTGTTAAATTATAACACACAATTACGTTTTAATTAATAGATATCAAACAAATAAAGATTTCCCGCCAAGAGTTGTGATGATGTGGAATGCCATATCCTGCGCCCGAAAAACACAACTGGTAGACATCCCTGACAACATTAACGCCCCTCGATACAGAGATGAGGTTTTGACACCACATATGCTGCCTAAATGGACCTCCGTAGAGAAGTTTTTCAGCAAGACAACGCTTGGCCCCACACATCTCGTGCTACAGTGGGGTTTCTAAATACCCAGAACGTAACAGTTTTGTCCTGGCTGTCCAAATCACCAGATTTGAACCCAATAGAACATTTGTGGGATGATTTGGATAGACGTGTGTGCAGTCGATATCCAACGCCGCAAAATTTGCAAGAACTGCAGCAGGCTCTTAAGCAAGAATGGAGGAGAATTCCGGAAAACCGTATTCGTCGATTGAACCACGGTGCTTAATTCCAATGTTATGTGATGCTTATTTCTGTATTTGAAATGATGTTGAAAATTCATGTTTGGATAAAAAAAATTAATGTTGCGTTTCTTTTGTGGGAGAATATATGTTGAATTATTTTTTACATAAGTAAAATTCTGTAAAATACATAATTAATTTTACATATGTGGAATAGAATTCAACATACCTGGAAAACAATTTTTCTTATGTTTCATATATGTTAAATTATTTTCCACACATGTTGAATTCTATTCCACATATGTAAAATTAATTATGTATATTACATATGTTGAAATTTCACATATGTAAAATTATTTTCCACATATGTGAAATTATTTTTTCACATAATTTTTATGTGGAAAGAATTCAACATAAGTAGAATAAAGGTAGAAGTGATTATAATTAAATTAAATTATTATTAAACCTAAAGTAAATGATTGGACGAGGGCTTAACTGCGAACGTAATTTTTTAATTTCAGAGTAATGTCTCGCGTGTCACAGTTGTAATATTTTTTACCGTAATATTTACAATGTACCCCCCAAAAACCTCGAATAATGTGTATATGTGCGTGTATCGAAATACTATTCTTAGCTTGGGGTAAAAACGATGGAATACCTCTGTCCTCGTTAAACAGAACGGTCCGTGCGCACACAATGTACGCCCGTCAAGTGAGCCATCGGGTCTTTAATACTGACAGATTTAGGGTTATGATTAGGTTAATAAAT
Organism: Mopalia ciliata; assembly: GCA_034783835.1. NCBI lineage: Eukaryota > Metazoa > Mollusca > Polyplacophora > Chitonida > Mopaliidae > Mopalia > Mopalia ciliata. The sequence goes on from JAVFBW010181386.1 coordinate 3,495, forward strand.
AAGGATGGGTTTAGAATCCGGTTTAGTGATAAGTTTAAGGTAAGTATTAAGTTTGATATTCATCCCGAGCCAAAATGAATAATTCACGTTGTCTTACATGGCGGACAAGCGTCTGTCAGCAGAGCCATGACATACGTACAATTGAGTGATCATCTAACCGATAAAGACGTTTAACGTGCAATTTGTTTGATTTTGGTGTAACCTTGAACTTAAGGTTTGTGTCACTTTAATGATGACATCCATTTCACATTGTTATTTGTCTATAAAACGGTGGAAAACCTGGTGCAACCCTGCGAGTGCGGGAGCCACATTTAGTCACTGATATATCTCATATATACAGGTTGCCGACAGACCGACTGGAGCCCGTGGAAGGTACATCGAAGTAGGATTAGTAGGATTGCGTTTTGCGCAATTCTGGGCCACTAAATAGCAACTGTAAAAGTAGACTCAATAAGGTTTTTCAAACACTGATACAGGTACATTTGTCTCCAGAAGCTGCAACAATAACTTTGACATGACAAAGATGCATGTATAATATTGATTTAGGAAGCGTAGAGAGCGAACAGGCCTATGTGACTCTGAGCTGATACCTTTCACATACTTGGTTCAGCCGACGCTGAGGCTTTCGAGCTGTTTCGTCCCTATTTACGTTTTCAAGAATTAAAGTGAAAAATCTGACAGGTTGAGCAAACCAATATATTATTTTATAATTCAATTTTGTTGACAACATGCATCACGGAAATAAACATAAATAGCGCTTTCATTCCACTAGTTAGCTTATTAGTTCACACAGCAGCTGTCATCACAATTATAAACACACGTAAATGATTTAGAAACGCGCTGATACATAATTCCGTACGTTACCGTATAAGCTTACAGATAAAAGACGTGTAGTAAACAAGCATATATAGCATACATAACATATGCATGTGAAGTATAGCATGTAACAAGGTAGTTTTTGGCATAGGCTGTGAAAATGAATACAGCTTTCGCAGATGTCTTGCATTAATGTTCACTCGAAAATGAGGTTAGCGTGACTGATACGACGAGGATGAAGACGCATAAAGATCCCTACTACCTTTTCTTAACAATTTTGTGCCCATAGTGAATGTTCATGAGGGCCAAAGATGACAATCGTTGACATCCCATCGACGAACTAATCTACACTCCTAAATTCCAACAGTTATTTAGCATGAATTCTATTTCTTCTTGGCTTATAAAAGTAGCGCGAAATACATTATAATAATTAGCTTAAAAGAATTAAAACATGTAGATATATTTGAATGTATATATTTGCTTTCATAGTGGTTCTTCGAGTAGGCCAGCCCTGTTACGGGGGCGCTGAAAGTGAGACAAAAACAACACCATTATATATAATATATTATAGCAATGATAAACCTATCATATCCGTCTCAAGATTTTCTAAAAAAAATTTTATCCGGCAGAATTATTTCCGCTCACGTTCGAACCAAAGGAAGGACAAGAAGCCAGGCAGAAAGATATATCTAAATAAACGGTGGAGACAGCAGTGTGTAGGCGTAGATGCGATCCTTATAAACTGTATCATGCAGTCACTATGCAGAACTAGTCGCACCCAGCAGGCATGGTGTTATGACCTTTTGTTTGTTTGTTAGTTTGTTTGATTGGTGTTTAACGATGTACTCAAAGGTATTTCACTCATATGACGACGGATTGTCTACTTCACACAGCCTTATTACAGTGGGAAAACCGGGAAGAAACCTAATAAAACCCGGATATGGGCTTGCCTCCATTTCTTACCACAGCCTGCTTGGTCATAAAATTAGTGCCATTTTGAATGTTTAAATTTAGGGATATTCTCCTGAACCCCGTGAACGGTAAATCGAAGCAGGTTCAGTTTAGGAAGCGCACTCGCTACCACTGAGCCACACATGGTATACAGCTACACATGTTAAACAGCATTCTTTTTCACTTACTTTTGTTAACTTTAAATTGGTCAATTCATTCTGAAGGTCACTTCCATAATGGGATGGCACAAACTCTTTTACGCACCTTCATTTTGTAAGCATCAAGTACCATCTAACTTTTTAACATAGAGCGGGAACTTTGGGATAAACCCACACCATTACTGTCTTTTCAGGAAGTGACGAAGCGGCTCTTCTTTTACAAAAAGCATAAAAATTTGAAAATTTGTTATGGCAGTCAAAATAAAATTGAACAATTTTATTCATTTAAAAATGATTAAGCTTGTTAGTATCTTTATAATTTGTTTGATTGATTTGGGTGACTGGTATCTTTAAAAAGAGAATTGGATTGATCTTCAGCTGAATGACATCAAAGCATAGTCCTGGTTGATACAACCGCACAATTAAAGCCGTTTTAGCGAATATCCCTAAATATAAGCATTGAAAATGGTACTAATTTGATGACCAAGCAGGCTGTGCCTAAATGGACGCAAGCCCATATCCGGTTTTAATCAAATGACGCACACTGTCAAGTTTAACCTGTCAAATGATGCGTTTACTGGCATATCTTTGTTGTGGATTTTTACCAGCCGTCTTACAGGGCTGGTTACTGAAAGCTTGGTTAACTTAGTGGACTATAAGCAACAAAATAAGTGTTGTTATGAGGTGAGGTTGATTACTTTGTGACCTTGTGTCTTCTAACAAGTTGTTGGGCTGATGGTGCTTTGAAGTTTATGGACTTCTGGGCCCAGGTCAATACCAACACCATTATCACCTTGTGAAAAGTCCATAGTAGACATACGATTTATCATAGGACAACAGTTTGACACCAGACCTATGGCAACTACACCAGTGACAGGACACTGTGAACTGACTGTAGACTTGTAATACCTCTTCAGCAACCACACGACACTGTGAACTGACTGTAGACTTGTAATACCTCTTCAGCAACCACACGACACTGTGAACTGACTGTAGACTTTCATTATCTCTATGGCAACCACATAAAGCGGTTTTGTCAACTATTATGGTTGGTTTTCTCAAATAAGGGAAGACAACTTTGGCGATTTTCTGACAAATAGTCTTTGGGTGCTCTCCCTTGGTTATCTTGACAATTAACGAGGCTTGGATATTTCTCCACTAAAAACTTGATTACATCACTGCGTCCAGTCTCAGCGGCCTACACAGAAAATTAACACATATTGATTAAATTCTCAGGTCATTCAACAAGAGCATATTATATATAACAACAAAGTTATATCACTGGAGTTTAGTAATGAAACAAAAAATGAGCCAGGGTATATATAGTATCTCTATACACCTTTAGACCAGATAAATATATTTTGTAATATACTGCATTTTTTCTCCCATGCAACTTTTTTTTTTTTTTGATTTTGTTATTCTTTGAGATTTTGAGTTTGTTTGTTTGATTGGAATTTAACAACTTACTTATTTCACTCATAATTTATGATGTGTGCCAGCCCAATGAGTTAAGAAAATTGTTATCCCCCTTATCACCACTGGCAACAAATAAGACAAAACAGGGCAAATAAAGGACAACAAAAGGGTGTAATATGGAGGCATTCAAAACAGATGCCCCACATTGCCAGTTAGCTTTACAAGCACCAGGGGTAGGTTGCTCGAAGCACTATTAAATTTGATCCAACATTAGGCGACGTCACGCCATGTTGAAGGTCTATCTCTAACCCCGTATTACCGATTTAATCTGGTGTAACGTGGTGTTGGCGACTAATACTCTTTCAAGCAACTGGCCCCAGGGCAACAGGGAGCTCCTACCAACCATCAGGGAATTTCTAATTAAAATGTACACATTTTGCAATAGTTTGTAACAGGACAACACAAACAAAGTCAACAATATTGGAAGTTTGCAATTTTATTTTGCAACAATGTGACATAGTCTAATACTCATAATTAAAATTAATGATATTGAGAATAAACTTGACTTCCTCTCGTCATGCCATAGTTACTCTGCAATGAATGTAAGAAACAGGCACATGGGATAAATGTTTCTAGTTGAATAACATCTTATAGGTGTTAATAATTTGGGATAGTTGGGTATATAAGCTAGGATATAACAGCTTGCAACATGACCTCAACAAGTAGAATGCATGTTGTCCCTTGGTGTGCTGCACCATGGGGCTGTTGTTCGGCATTTTACATCATTGTCGTTCAACATCATATCACAATGGAGTTTCTTCACAGGGTAGAAATATATATAAATTGGCAGGACAGGTCCGGTAAAAATATAGATTGCCCTGTAAAATTCCCTAGATTCAAAATTGTGGTAAATGGTCTGCAGGAAAAAATTGGAAAAATATCTGACAAAGTTTTTAAACATTTCCACCCCAGCTTTGTGACATTACAATTTTAAACCTGGCTTAGATTTTGAACAACCCAGATCAATCTGAAGTATCTGTTTGACCAACAGGCCATCAGGGTAGTTTCCCAGGAGACTCACTGCCTCTATGGCTATTTGTAAAGCTCTGTTTCATATGTGGTGCCAATACAAAATTCACAAAGAAACAGAAAAACCATACCTTATGAAGCGCATTTTTGCCATCAGCATCTAGAATCGCTGGGTCACCTCTATATTTGATCAACAGTTTCAGTAATTCCAGATGACCTCTGTTGGCTGCTCTGTGAGCTGGCGTGACCTTTCCTGCACGAGTCTGGCAGTTACTGTTAGCTCTATGTTCTAGTAAAAGTCTGCACACATCTTCATGCCCATTCCTACTGCCATAGTGCTGGAAGAAACAGACAATAGAAACAAAATAAATTTTTGGTCATTTTTAACTGGTTTCATTTGTGCTTGGGCTGGGTCTTAAGTTTTATGAAATAATTAAAACAGGAAGCTAATAGTCAGCCCAGGTATGAGGATTGAGGAAGACGAGGAATATGACGATATGACACAGGTAATTAAAAGCTGCCGAAACCACTCAAAGTCACCAGTCTATCTGGATTCTGATACAAGTAAATTGGTGAGGAAAACGTTTATTTGAAACTCTTAATTTCAACATGCTGGGTTACAAAAGCAATTTCTAATAAAGTTGCAAGCATCAGTTATCTTGTTTGATAATTTAAAATGTTGATGAACCCTCTACTTTACAAACTTGTCATTTGTTGAAATTGTTGCCATCTTCAGCATGTTTGTTAAAGTAAAAGGGGTGGCCATAAATAGAAAAAAAACAAAACCCAGCATAAAAAAGGGCATGGGGGTTTGTTCCTTTGACTGATTAAAGTTCAACGTCTTACTCAAGTGTATCTCACTTATAAGTTATATTCACACTTCCTTGTTTACAGACGATGGAAAACAGGGAGGAAACTTTATAAAAACCCCATACATAATTGCAGGAGCCATATCATGTGGCTTACTCATATACTTAATAGGATTTCATTTTAAAGCTCAGAAAATGTATTTTGAAGCGTTTGAGGTTTAATGCTGTACTTGAGGTTATTTCGTTAACATGAAAGTCCCCAGCACCTGAGCAAAAGGAAGCTCCCTCCAACCACCTGTCACAACTTGGTTAACATTATCATTAACATCACTTGTTTGGTTAAAAACACAAAAAAAATATCTGAGCTTTTAATTTTTCTAAATTTTCACTTCTAAGACAAGATAGGATGTTCTCTACTAGGGCCTCTCTATCCTGTGCTAACAAAGCCTTACGCAGAGCTGTACTTTGGACATGCTGAATTGAAAAATTGTCTCATTTGCACTTCCTGTATTAAGACACTTTAACATGCAGGAGACAGGGAAAAAAGTGTAGTGACTAGACTGGTTTGTTTATTTGTTTGATTGGTGTTTAACGTCGTACTCAAGGGTATTTCACTTATATAACGACGAACACAATACAGAACATCACAAACAAATCTGCTTCCCGTTACCCTGTAGCTCTGGGAGCACCAGGGCAATAGAAAGCAACCTCTTTTCTTGCCTCTTACGAACCACCGAAGAAGCCAAGAGTGTATTCTGCAGGGCCATTCTTACGGCCAAGTTATATGTCAGGTATCAACGTCATAACGCTATGCCTCATTATTCTGGAAGGGACCTACTACATTCCGTTCGATAGATGCTTCTAGGCAGCCCGTGGCCTCAAAATCGAGTCAATAGGTGCCTTGTGGAATAAATATCGATAACAGTCATTTCTTATACTATGTCGTCAGTTCTTCACATAACTTGATGTAAACAAGACATAAATTTTCACAAATTTGCTTTTCATATCAAAAGAAATGCATGTTTTAATTTGAAATGAAACATTCATCCTGCTAACAGATATAAAATGTAAGTATTTGAGAGATTGCTTCTCTCAGTTATAACGCGCATGTGCGACGAGCGAAAATGTCAAAGTGTTTGAAAAGAAAAGTGAATTTCTGGATATTGATGGCCAGTTTAAGTGAGATACTGATGGTACAGTATCAAAAATGACTGTTACCAATACTTTATGCCACTAGACACTTATAGACCAGATTTTGAGGCCCGGGGCTGCCTAGAAGAATCTATAGAAGAGACTACACTAGGTTCCTTCCACAATAATGAGACATCGCATTATTGACGTTGATACCTGACATACGGTATACCTTATAACTTATAAAAGAAACAGGCTTTACCACAGGGAGTCTTAGGCCTACATGTTATTTCTGAGGCCTGTTCCAAAATAAGACTAGAGTTTCCAACCTTTTTAAACTTAAATTTATAGGGTAACATTAAACTGATTGGATTAACAATCTGACAATAACATCTTTATCTTCACAATCCAAATCTTAAAAATCTTCAATCCAAAAAAATACATAAGAATATGTGGGGCAGTGATTCAAATTATTTACAAGGGCTGTAAATCCATAGGAGTCTTCACTATTTACGTCGACACCTCTTCTCAAAAATGTCTCCACAGAGCTCATTTCGCCGTTCATTGCGGCACTCCAAATCCCCCGTTCAAATTCCATCTCGTCAAGAGTTTGGTTGACAGATGATTGTTTGTGACCGCCGCAATCGTGGGAATGACACATGTTTGCCATCTTAAGAAAGACAAAGGTGAAGTGTTGTCAACTTTCAAACCGTCAATCTTTCAAAAAGAACACAGCTGAAAAATAGATCGCTAAAAGTTGTCTCCCTTGATTTCATATGGAAACAAACCCATTTCAAAAACGAAAATAGATTCTTATAACGTTATTCTGTGAAGAAATGTCATTTATCAACCAAGTTTTTCT